>JAOPJM010128502.1:0-13632 GCA_027124095.1 Muusoctopus leioderma
GTGCCACGCAGTGGGACTGAACCCGAAACCATGCGGTTGCGAAGCGAACTCCTTAACCACACAGCCATCTGCGCCTCAATGAATATATAAATATCTTATAGAGTTCAACCATATTTCTAAATAAATCCACAAATGCTGCTGGAATGGTTGAAATGTATATGCTATCATATATTAACTGATTAATACAATGCAAAGTCCAAAAACACATCAGCAGATTAAATGGTTTAGCCAAATCAAAATGGTAGCAAACCAGCCAGCCAGTTTCTCAGATTTACAACTGAAAAGATGGCCAAGAAGCCAGTGAATAGTCAATGTGGCTGAAAATGATCCAGATCAATGATCTATCAATGAAAGAAATGTCCAACAAGTTTTCCAACTATTAACTCAAACTTCCATTGATTTTTCAGAAATATCGTAATTTTGATAAACATAATTTTGATAATAGTATTATTGATAATGTAATGTTAATGTTATAGTGTACTATAGGATAAACCTATAGATTGTAGCCATCACTGCGTGTGTAAACTAATTAAATTAATTAAATTAATTAGATACATAGAACAGACATAAATGACTGTGTTTTGTTCATACAATTTCGCGATGGACAGAAAAAGCTAGATCGGCTGGACTATAGTTTCAAACATCCTTACGTTCTCATCAGCAACTGCTTATCCCATTCTTAATTAACCACTGTGAAATTGTAAATAAAGCCACTATTATTAGGCATTTTATTAAACCGGGTACACTGATTTGAATATTCAATGCTTTCTTGGCAGTTAGTTCCATTGAATAAATTACTGACGAATTACCAATGTTTGTTTTTAGTGTCATTGTGTACTATAGGATAAACCTATAATACACTATAGTATCAAACACAAAAACTGCTAATGCATCAGCAATTTATTCAAAATAATTCTAATGTTGATAATGCTACTGTTTATCATGACAACGATGATACTGATACTGGTAATGTTGATAAGGTTGATGTTGATGTTCATGTTGATGATGTTGAAAGTAATATTGTTGATAATATTAGTTTCTAACATGGGCACAAGGCCTCAATTTTAGTGGGAGGGGAGTATAGTTGATGTAATCAATCCCTCCAATACTTGACTGGTACTTTATTTTATCAACCCTCAATAGGATGAAAGGCAAAATCAACCTTGGTGGAATTTGAACTCAGAACGTAAAGTGATGTAACTAAATACCACAATGCATTCTGTCCATCACTACGGATTCTGCCAATCCACCACCCTTAATGTTAATAATAATGATTTCGTACATTGACACAAGGCCAGAAATTTTGTGGGGATGGGTTAGTCGATCAAATCAACTCCAGTATTTGACTGGTTCTTTGTTTATCGACCCCGAAAGGATAAAAGGCAAAGTTGACCTCGGCAGGATTTGAACTCAGAACACAAAGAGCCAGAACAAATACCATAAACAGTTCTGCCAATTTGAATAATGATAATGATAATGAATATCTTTTACAAAATATCATTTTGGGTGGCGATATTTTTGGCAATGTTATTTTTATAAGGCTAATTTTTATAAGACATTTTCTATTGCCCAGTTTAACACTACCAGCTGGTCCTTGAGTGATTTTATTAGAATTCATTCTGTTGCAAGTATTTGGCCAGGTCTCTGGGCTGAAGATAACTTGGATATCTTAATGTGCTGTTTCCTATTCCAGCAATCCATCAGTTGTGGTTTCTTCTTCCCTTCTTCTCACCAATCTCTGAGGCCCTATGAAAAAGGTCATGGATACTGTCCTTCTTCCTACTAAGCCATAAAAAAATTATGCAGGGGTAATGTTAATTTCGATAATCCTAAATTTTATAATAGTAATTTGATAGCTTTCATTTTATAATCTTAATTCAATAATCATAATTTTATATTGATATTATTTTTGATAGGGTCAATTTAGATAATATTAATTTTGATAATCGTAATTTTAATAAGGATAATGTTGCTAATGATACTGATGATGATAAGTCATAATAATAATGATAATGATATTGTTGATAAAAAATAATGATAAGATATTGTTTATAATGATAATGTTGATAATAACAGTTAAAAATGTTATATCTAATAATGTTAAATTTTGATAATGCTGGATACATTGTTGATAATGATTTTGTTCATAATGATATTATTGATAATGCTAAGCTGGAAAATTAAAATGATGATAATGTTGACAGTGATAATGTTGATAATGCTGGAGGTTAAAAGAAGAAGGCAGTAATAGGGAGAAACTGAACATTGTATAGTGATCATAGCTGCTGAAACAAACAGCAATTATTATGATAATGTTTTGGAATGTTATGGCTGTGTGGTTAAGGTTTCGGGTTCAGTCCCACTGTGTGGCACCTTGGGCAAGTGTCTTCTACTATAGCCTCGGGCCGACCAATGCCTTGTGAGTAGAATTGGTAGACAGAAACTGTATAGAGAAGCCTGTCGTATATATATATATATATATATATATGGAACAGTATACAGAATAAATATTGGACTTATCGAAAATTAACTCCAAGCTAGTTATTCCTAAAACTTTATTTTTCATGAACTTTTAATGGAATAAGTTATGAATTGTTACATTGTAATTTACACCCTGGGTAGTAGTAGTAATAATTCTTTCTAATATTGGCACAAGGCCAGACATTTTTAGGGGAGGAGTAAGTCGATTAAATCGACCCAAGTACTTCACTGGTACTTGTTTTTTCGCGCCTTTCTGTCGAGTGCCTTGCTCGATTCCACTCAGGCATAGTGTTTTGTGGAGGGTCGGACTACCCCATAAGATATGTGCATGAGATTCTTTATAGATTTAGATGTATATGTTTTAGAGTATGTAAAATTAAATATAACAAATTCTCTGATATTCTTCGAAATAGATTTTACATCTTAATGCAATCATAAACATATTTTTTTTTTACCATTTAGTCAGAAGGGAAGGCAGTGCCCATCACCTTTTTTTTTTTCAGGGCCTCCGAGACTGGTGGGAGGGAGGGATGGAAGAGGTTATCCTCATACCAGAGGCCTGGTCCAAATGTTTAGGCCATAGCAGAAGAAAAAAAAAAACTTTGTACATTTTCCACTGTTAATTTTATAATTACTATAATTATCTATTTTAATTTGACCACAGTTAATGATATACTTTTTTTGTTTTTTAAAGGGATGAATGCAGCCGTCCGGGCTGTTGTCCGGATGGGAATATATCTAGGATGCAAAGTATACTTCATCAAAGAGGTAAGCACCTACATGTTTGTGTATTTATTCAGAATGCAATAGATACAAGGTTCGAGTCCTGTGGGAAAGCCTGTTCTCTTCTTTCTGGTTTAGATTAGTGCTTGCAAATGCCTTACATCATTTACACACACACTTATATATATATATATATATATATATATAAGTTTATAATTTCATAATTACAAGGGACTTAAAATATAGGGTAATTTATGTTTTAGATTAAAAATTATAAAATGTATTACTTTCCAAGAGATTTTATGAATGGTAAATTTGAGATATTCTACCTGAATAGAAATAGATTCCTATTCCTAAATTATATTTCATCATCATCATCATCATCGTTTTACGTCCGTTTTCCATGCTGGCATGGGTTGAAGTGAAATTTTAATCTATAAACCACGTTATGTATTATTGAATTTTCAACATTTTAAATAAGTATACATTTTACCAACTAAACAATGTTAAGGAACCACTATCATATTATAGTTTCTTCTGTATATATTCATCTGGTCAAGCTTGCTTGATTGGTGAGTCATCTAAATAACATCTATGGTTGCCAGGTCTATAGACGTTAGCAGTAATACACTTCGGGAAGCTGGTGATCCTTTCTGTTGACCTTAGAGAGGTTCCTCAGCCCAGCATCGTGTGAGTATCACTGTTGGTCAATGGATGACTCTTTCACTGAGACTGCACCTCCACCATACTGCTTCCCATGGTTTCACCTGTAACCCTAGACTGAGTGGCTGCTTACTTCAATCATATACCAAAGCTCTATGTCTAATCTAATAGCTCAATATAATTTCTTCATTCATTTGCTGCATGAGGTTTTTATTACATCACTAAAGTGCCGACATGGCTGTGTAGTTAAGAAGTTTGCTTCACAATCACGTGGTTTCGAGTTCAGTCACACTGTGTGGCACCTTGGGCAAGTGTCTTTTACTATAGCCTCGGTCCAACCAATGCCTTGTGAGCAATGTTCCTTCTAAGCTGCACGGTCGTGCACAGATTTTGGAAGTTTCTGACAAAAATCAATTATCTCAAAGTAAAACTATTTTCTATACATTCCACTTTTACAGTTGCTCACAGCATTTTGGTCCCACACAGGCCATGACAAAATTAGAGGGGAACATTGCTTGTGAGTGAAATTGGTAGACAGAAACTGTGCAGAAGCACGTGTGTGTGTGTGTGTGTGTGTGTATTTGTATTTGTGCGTGTGTGTGTGTATGTATATGTGTGTGTGTGTGTCTGTGTGTTTGTGTTTGTCTCTCCATATCTGTCTTGTTTGTTTATGTCCTGTAACTTAGCAGTTTGGCAATAGAGACCAATAGAATAAGTGCCTGACTGAAATAATTACTGGGGCCGATCTTTTCGACTAAAAACTCTCGAAGGAGGTACCCCAGCATGGTCGCAGTCAAATGACTGAAACAAGTAAATAAGAGTAAAGGTTTTGCTGTTGTTGTGTGGGTAAAGAGTTAATCTACAAAGTGTTGTTGATTAGTAATGAATTCATATGCTGTCTTTAGCACCTACCTCTGTCTACACTGAATTTGTCGTAAATTACTTACCTGACAGCAGAGGAGAAAAGAAAAAAATAATAGAATACTTTAATGAGGGAGTGCTACACTAATTGGAAATTAACTATTAATGTGTTAATTGTCAAGAAAGTTCCGGTTCATTATAGCTCAGGGTTTCTCAACCTGGGTGATATCGCCCAACGGTGGGCGATTTCAACTCTTGGGTGGGTGGTGAGCAAATGTGGAGAATATGGTGGGCATTTTGAAATTTTGGCAGGCGGTATAGGATTTTAAGTATTAAAGTCAGCACTAAAAGATAATGACATAAATTATTAGATACATTATTTGTACGTTATAATAATGTCTTATAGAGAAAATTAGATCAAAGAAAGGGTACTTGTTAATTCATTGCCAAAGACACCCTTACACACATATATACTGAACAAATTATCTGAAGTGCCTCTCATTGATCTGTATTTAGTGAAAATAAAGACAACAGACGTACAATAATGGAAGTGAATTAAAATAATTAAATTAAACATGAAGTATGAAACTAATGTATGGAATGTGACATCCAATTAACGTACCAATACCGAAAGAATACCTTTATTGTTTTGGAAGAGTTAACAATTTTTAGGTATCCTTTTGAATATTCACTATACAGGTGGGCGATGGGAAAATTTTCAATGTGAAAGTGGGTGGTGATGCCAAAAAGGTTGAGAACCTCTGCTATAGCTTAATTAAATTCCTATTTAAGGTATTATATTAAATGAATGTTAAATCTAGAACATTTTTTAACACTATTTAAATATTTTGTTCCATTTACTAAATTATTATTTTGAATATATATTATATGAAACAGGGATACCAAGGAATGGTAGACGGCGGAGAAAACATCGTGGAAGCAACCTGGCCACAAGTGTCTGGAATGATGAATCTTGTATGTATTTCTTATTCTCTATATTTGTAATTGTTTAAAAGTGATGATTTTATTAGTAACCAGTGTAGACTAACTAATATCAGATGTAGTTCTAAAAGTAACCACCCATACTGTCACACCTTCCTTCCCTCACTTTTGCTCTCCCTTCAAATTCTCAGCTTCCCCTATTTTTTACCCATACTCTTACTCTTTTCCTCACCTCACCCTCCTCCCATACATAACCTATCTCCTATTCACACTCTCAAGTCATGTTGCCCTCTTAGAACAGAGACTATGTAGAGTAGAGAGGGAATCTTTAGCCTGATAGAGACGTGGCACCCTCTCTAGTACACTGGGTGCATGATAAATGCATCCAGTGTACTCTGTAAAGTGTTTGGTGATCATTCGAACAACACAGGGTCGAGAGGGCTCTATAATCATGTCTTGGACATGGCAACCTCTCTAGTGTTGGTGCCACGATAAATGCACATAGTACACTCTGTAAAGTGGTTGGTGTTAGGAAGGGCATCCAAGCCAAACGAAGCATACGTGTGGAGCGTGGTCTCCCGACCCGTCTAAGAGAGGGGTGACTCCATTCACAATCGACGCGGGTCAAAGTCACCCGTCCAACCCATGCCAGCATGGAAAACGGACGTAAAATGATGATGATGATGATATCAATAACATTCACACAAGTGATTAGTTTTGTTAGCTTAGTTACAGATCATGTATTTACACACTGGGTTATTCAGACTAGTGTCCTCATCCTGGTTACTATGATCACAACATTTTGGTTGTTGTATTCTCCAGCTTTCTTCAGGTGCCTGTTCTATGAGGTGATGGTCTTGAAATTTTGAACCAAACCTTTTATTCAAACCCCTGTGATTTGAATAAAGGGTTTGGTTCAAAATTCTGAGAACGTCACCTAATGAAGGCTGAAGGGTACAACGGCCGAAACGTTGTGATCATAGCAACCAGGATGAGGACACTAGTCTGAATAAACCAGTGTGTAATAATGATAATTCCTCATCCCAGAAATTTAGAAAAAATTTATCATGTATTTGTCTAGTATAAAACAGAAAGAAATAGCAGTGTTTGAATTATTAAGACAACACAGGGTCGAGAGGGCTCTATAGTCATGTCTTGGACATGACAACCTCTCTGGTGTTGGTGCCACGATAAATGCACCCAGTACACTCTCTAAAGTGGTTGGTGTTAGGAAGGGCATCCGGCTGTAGAAACCAAGCCAAACGAAACATGTGTAAGGCGTGGTCCCCTGACCCGTCTAGGAGAGTGGTGACTCAATTCACAATCGACGCGGGCCGAAATCACCCGTCCAACCCATGCCAGCATGGAAAACGGATATAAAATGATGATGATGATGATGATATATATATATATACAGTTGACCATATGGTAATAAATCTAATTCATTACAGAACCTAATTTGTTGCCACATCAATTAAATTATATGTATTTAGAGACAATTCGTTCTAAAAGTTTAACCAAGACTGAAAGTCGACACCAAAAGTATCTCTTTAAACATTAATAAAACACAAATTATCACTAAAAAATAAATGCATATAATTGTTTCTAACATAGGCACAAGGTAAAGACATTTAGGATGAGGGGTAAGTTGATTAAATCGCCCCAGTACTGACTGGTACTATATTTATCAACCCCGGAAGGATGAAAGGCAAAGATGACCTCGGCAGGATTTGAACTCAGAGCATAAAGAACCAGAAGAAATACTTCTGGCATTTTGTCCGACACTTTAACGATTCTATCAATTCACTGCATATAATAATAACAATGTAATAATAGTATAATAAGATAACAAGAATAAATAAATAGAGAGAGAAAAATGAATAAATAAAAACTCCATAGCTCATTTCAAAGATATCTCTCTCACGAAGATATAAAAGCTAACGGACATTCAAATAGAACATTAAAGTTGTTATTACATGATAAATAACATAAATAATCTGTAAATTTAAAGAATGATTAATCAAATTTTAAAAAAAAGCAAATTAAAAGAATAAAATATTATAAATTAACAATTGAAAAATCACACAATTTCTCACCTGAGTTTGTCAGGCTGTTCAACGAAAGTGAAGGGCAGCAGAGTGGTGCTGAAGAAGGAAATTATTGAGGAGAAGAAGAGAAGTCAACTCTTCAAAGCCTCTTAAATGCTTCTCTCACTGAATCCCTAGCTAATTGTTTCCCTTTGATTCACACTATAAGAAATTTTCTATCTGATCAGTATGCAAGGCACAAGTATTATTAAGCCTGCATATACCCTTGGCCACTGATCCACCTTTTAGTCAATCCTTTGTTTTCAAAATGGTACAGATTACAGATTCGGCCAGAAGTTATAGATAAATATTTTTTTCAGCAAATTATTCAGTTAAGTAGACAAAAGCTGTGATGCAAGAAAAAAAAAATTTGATTAAACAAAGATTTATTTGAAATTAGAATATATAGTAATTCTTTATATACAACATTGTACGTTTTTCCAAAAGGAGAGTATACATAAAGCTTGTTAGCTGTTCCTACTCTAGAGCACCTTACATACAGTTGACTATGAGAGAAGCAGTCTTCTTGTAATTGTAACCCAACAACTTTCATTGTTTGTCCCTGTGATTTGTTGATTGACATGGGAACACTTAATCTTACTGGGAATTGTAAACGCCTAAACTGAAATGGCATCTCTGATGTTATTATAGGTATCCTAGGGATAAAGGTATCTTCACCCTTGCCACAACCAGTTTGAATGTGTGCTTCGATGACATGAGGCTGTAATGCCTTTATTATTAATCTCGTACCATTGCAGAGCTTAGGTGGATCTGAATTTCGAAGAAGCATCACAGGAGCTCTAACTTTAGTTGTAGTTGGTGAGAAGGCAACCCTGGAACTTCCAAAGAATTTAGAAACATCGTTGGATAGTTGACAACTTCATTTTGATGAATAACTGTATCAATTGATTTGTAAATATAAGGATCCACTGGAATATTTTGGAGTAGTTGTTGGTTGATAAAATTAACTGTCACATTTTTTGTGCCAATATTGCTCTATCACTCAGCCAAGTGAAGTCTCTGTAGTGATAACTAAAGTTAGTAAATACTTTTTTCTATTTATTCCTTAATGCCACTGTGCTAATTGTAGATATAATGACTGTGCTAATTGTAGATATAATGACTTTGTTGTCAGAGTCCGCAGGAACGTTTCCATTACCAAGTTGTAGCAAGTTCTGAGCAAATAGACCTGAATTCTGATCACCATAAATTCTTGCTTGCATGTTAGTTGTCAGCTTCAAGGTTTTAATATTTTGACAGAAACAGGAAGATTTAAGACATGCTCGAATTTCATCAGCTTTTGTTCCCTTAGATATAACTGGCAGAGTCTGGCGAAAATATGCTGATAAGACAACAGTCACACCACCCATCAATCTCTTGTGGTTTCTCACATCTTGTAGGGTTTTGTTCAGGGCCTCCAATGCTTTTATGGGCCATTGTACATTCATCCCAGACTAGAAAGTTCACATCTTTCAAAAACCTTTCCCATGCCAGAATTCTTAGTAATTTTACAAGCGGCCTCATCATTGGTAGCTAAATCTAAAGGAAGTTTGAATGCAGAAAATGCAGAATGAGCTGTGCGACCTCCAGGCAATAGTGTAGCAGCTATACCAGAAAAGGCTACTGCTACAGCAATTTTATTTTGCTTGCGAACTTTGGCCAGTAATAACATTGTTACAAATGTTTTTCCGGTACCACCAAGAGCATTCAAAACGTAGATGCCCTGTTTCTGCTGAGAGATACTATTCACTATAGTTAAATAAGCAGTTATCCGATCATGCAACAACTTCGGCTCATTTTCAGTTAAGGAGTTGATATCATATGATGTTTCTCTTATAAGCTCTGTAACTAAAGTGTTGACTTCTGTTCTATTGGTTTTGGGGACGCCAAATGAAGGTAGCGGTGGTCCATACATTGATGATATTTTATCTTCTATGTCAATTAATGCTCTGTTGTAGATTTCATCTGTATAAACTATGTCAATCTGCGTGTTGGCAAGTTGTGCTTGGTGCTTATTTTCTTCTGACAAATCAGCTTTATATTTGTTCCATAATTCTAAATGGTTGCCTACATCACAGGCTTTTAGCAGAATTGCCAATAAATCTATTAGCTGCTTTTGGAATTGGTATATGGCTGCTTCTCTTAAAGTGGCATCCCATTGACTATCGTCTTCTAGCATTTTACGTTCCTAGAATGCCTCTCTAAATGTCGCACATATATAACCATGATCTGTTCTAAGATCTTCAAAACATGTAGGCCCTTTAACTTCATGCAGCAACATTCTTAAAAAGAAACACTCATGCTGTGTGGGATGAACAGTGTTACCTCTTTTAAAGCACTGTCAAATCTTACATCTGGACAAACTTCAGCTTCACTTCCGCTCTTTCTTCTACTCCATGTTGTGTTATTTCAAGTGCAATAAGAAAGTAACTGGTGATACAATAAGGTTTGAGCAAACACATCTTCTTGACATAATTTTTAAAAAGCTGTAAGAGTAGTATCTCTAGGAGGACCATGAGCTTGCTGGGCAGCTGTCTCAGTAGGAAAATAAACTCTTTGTCCATTTTCTAAATGAACTGCTAGTTGCTGTACTGCAGGATATCTTTCATGAATGGGAAAGCTAAAGATTCTCCTAAAAGGCTTCATTGCTGCTTAAGTAACGACCTTGTTGATAGTTAGTCACGTCATCGGGTATATGTTGTTGTTGTAAAGCAAACATAGCTGCATTGGATCCTTTGTTAACATACTTGCACACATACTTGATAGACGTGACAGAATTACAAATTCTAGATTAATATGAACATTAAAAGTTTTAGTGAAGAGAGGGCAGTAAGGAACTATCCATCTATCATCAATTTCATTTCGTCCAATTCTCGTTTTAATACCTCCATCATCATGGTTTCGTCTGCGATATGAATGATAACCATTTCCCCCTGTTTGAGTGTCTTTTAAGATTGGTCTGGGGATAAAGTTTTGTACATTTATTGTCTTTCATGCAAGGTGAATTGAAATATAGAGTACCACATGTGCCATGCACCATTTGAATTCGAACTATTTCAAAGAGCTCTCTGTCTATTTTAGGGTCTGAAATTTCAGCTGAGAGAAAAGAATCAATTTGATTAGGTTGAATTTCGTTGGTCAACCAAAGGAAAATATGAGCATGAGGCAAACCTCTTTTTTACCACTCAATAGTGTACATGTGGCATCTTACTCGCCCAAACATGTTTGAAGTTTCTCATTAAATCCATTAGTTTTAATATCTTTAAGTGAAACACTCTGGCTGTAAGATCACCTCTATGGATGTGTGTTTGTCCAGGCAGTAACTCATTCTGAATTTGCTTCCATTTAGCATTGCATGTAAATGTGATAACTACGTCAGGTCGACCATAATTGCGAACATATGTCATTGCATCTTGAGTTCTTTCATGCATATAACGTGGGCTGCCTGCAAAAGTTGATGGAAGAATGCAACGTTGGCCAACCTCTACTCCAGCTAAATCATTGTTCATGCCAACTGTTAGATGTATATATGAATCACATCATAAATTTCTCTGATGTGTTCTAATGTAACACAGTCTTTCTGCTTCTATTTTTAAATACATATCAACAGCAAATTGATGCAAAAGCTTCCTAGTCAGCAGAATACGATTCACTGAATTACTGTGAACCATGAATCTTTAAGCATAGAATTCAATACAGGAAACTGGTTTGCTAGAATGTACATCTACTTGGAGAATTCCAGAATGGTATCCATCTTCTCCATAGACAAACGGTAAAGGATATGGCAAAGCATCATAAGATATGTGGGTTTCGTCGATGAATTGCAGATTATTGTCTCGACTTTTAAGCACAATGTCTCTTTTGCCATCTTCTTCACCAGTAACGATCACAGCAACTTCATTGCATTATGGGTGATTAAATCGGCTAGCATGTTAAGTCAGAGGTCTCTTGTCGGCATCAATGATTATTTCGTATTCTATAGTACATTTTCTAGAGCATATTTAAAAGTTTGAATGTAATTATTTGAAGCATGAAGCATGTCATGAATTTTAACAATTAGTTCCAATCTTGTTGCTGTGTTTCTATTGCATCTATTTTGTGTTAGATGTTGCAAGTCTCTAACAAAGTACAATTGAATATACGTTGGTACTTCATGTGTAATGGTTGAAGTGAACCTATTCTGTGATATATTTGATCGAGAACTTTAAATGTAGGCATGAATCATCATTCAGTAATGATAATAGCTCCAAATGAAGTCATTTGAAATGCAGAATTGTATGTTTGAATATTTTGTAAGAAGTGTTCAGATTCAGATGTATTGCCTGTAAGTAGATTTCTCAAAGTTTCTGGAGGTTCGAAAAGCGCAGGTAATTGAAGTTTTCCATTGCTACAATACATTCCTGGTGATTCTTTATCCCTCTTTTTAGCACCACACAAAGAATGCAAGCACAAAAGCAGCTGAAATAGAAGAAGAATGCAATCAAAGGCTTCAAGTACAGGGTGCAAGACAGGCTACTCAAATGCAGGGAGAGTCTTTGGAGCAGCATAAAGCTAGACTTTGTGCTCAATCTGAAAGGCAGGCTGCTCAAAGAGAGCAAGAAACTGTTGAACAGCATGGAGCCATAATTCAGGTAGAATCATTAAGGAAATCTGCATATAGACAACAAGAATCTTCTGAACAACGTCAAACCAGGCTTCAAGCACAGCAATTAAAACAAATAACTTACTGAGAGCAAGAAACAGGAACGACATTATGTACGGCTTCAGGCTCAAAGAACAAGACAAGTTCAAACACGATCTCGAGCCTTCAATGCTTGGCAGTGGATTTTAAGTGCTTTTAACTATAATCCACAATATAAATATGCAACTGATAAAATGCTTACTACTGGATCAATGTCTAAAATCTGTGATAAGTGTGGTGCTAAAAAGTGGGTTAAAGAATCAGCAGGAATGTGTTGTAGCAATGGAGAAGTACAATTACCTGCGCTTTTTGAACCTCCAGAATCTTTGAGAACTTTACTGACAGGCACTACATCTGAATCTGAACACGTCTCACAAAATATTCAAGCATACGATTCTGCATTTCAAAAGACTTCATTTGGAGATAATAACATTACTGAAGGATGATTAATACCTACATTTAAAGTTCTAGGTCAAATATATCACAGAATAGGTTCAGTACAACCATTGCCTCGTGAAGAACCAAAGTATCTTCAATTGTACTTGCAACACCAAGCACAAAATAGATGCAATAGAAACCCAGCGACAAGATTGGAACTAATTGTTAAACTTCAACACATGCTTCATGCTTCAAATGATTACATTCAAACATTTAAATATGCTCTAGAAAATGTACCTACTATAGAATACAAAATCATCATTGATGCCAACAACAGACCTCCGAATCAACATCCTAGACGATCGATTTAATATCCCACAATGCAAAGAAGTTAGCATTTATGGTTCACAGTAATTCAGTAAATCATATTCTGCTGCCTAGAAATCTTTTGCATTAATTTGCTGTTGAAATGTATGTAAAGATAGAAGCAGAAAGATTGTTACATTAGAACTGATCAGAGAATATTTCGATGTGATTCATATATACATCTAAGAGATGCCATCAACAATGATCAAGCTGGAGAAGAGGTTGTCCAACTTTGCATTCTTCCATCAAATTTTACAGGCAGCCCACGTTATATGCATGGACGAACTCAAGATACAATGACATATGTTCGCAATTATGGTTGACCTGACCTATTTTCACATTTACATGCAATACTAAATGGAAGTAAATTCACAATGAGTTACTGCCTGGACAAACACACATCCATAGACATGATCTCACAGCCAGAGTGTTTCACTTAAAAATATTAAA
>JAOPJM010128590.1:0-13632 GCA_027124095.1 Muusoctopus leioderma
ATAGATATATATACGAATATATATGTATATATATATGTAAGTGTGTGTGTTTGTGTGTGTGCGTGTGTGTATGTTTGTATGTATGTATGTAAGTATGTATTTATGTATGTATCTATGTATGTATGTATATATGTATGTGTGTCTCTGTACGTGTGTCTGTGTGTATATCTTTCACTGTTGTTTATCAGTGATGGATATAAATATCGGTGAGAAAACCGATCATTCGGTGCTCTTTGGAACATGTCCCTTTATATATTTGATCTGCATCGTGTTAGCGACCCTTCCTGTCACTGCCATCATCAGAAATTAAACAAGTTATCGATTGAGCCGTTAGAAACCTGTGACCAAAAACGCTGTTGTTCACAAATTACGATACGAGATGAAAAAAAAAAAAAAAGGAGTTATTATTTCATTTTTCTGATCGTACAGTCTGCACTTGCTGTTAGCCTATTGTTTAATTATATTCTCAATGTAGTTATTTGTGCCGAGGTTCTGCTTTTAGCATATATCTTTTGAGTCATTGTTGGCATTTCTGTGTTGTTTTATTGAAATAAGGCTGTTAATTAAAATAAACGATACATTCTTTAAAGTAACTACTTCATTTTGATTATTTTAATTAGGTAGGGAATTGCCGATTATTCTAATTAACAACATTAACTGCCATTCTTAAATGAGTGTGATTAGATTTTCGTTGCGACCATATATTTAGGATTTTATCTTTAAGCTGAATACTGGAGATGGACGAGTCGTAAACTGTTGGAGAGAAATTTACAAAAAGAGCAGTTGACTGGCGTGGTGTGCTATCTTTTAGTGACCATGCGCCAAATATGTAGCCTCTATGTGGTCGTTCGAATATTCACACCCTAATGTCTTTAAAAAGAAAGGACACATTAGATAATCTATTCCTACAAACCATTATAAGATGGCCTGGTCACAGCTGGAACGTCTTTGATTATGTTTGACTAAGAGCTAAATGTCAACATTAAGAACACTAATATTAACACCACCAACAGCAACAATAAGTAACAACAGAAATAACAACAAACAAATAACAATATCAACAACAATGACAGTAGCAACAGCAGACAGAACAAAAACAATGACTGTTCTCAACTATACTGGAAGGAGGTATCCGGTGAACTCTCTTAACATGGGCCCTAAGAAAGTAACCATACAAAACAAAGAATCAGTTTCGCGACCATATGAGATTTTATGCAGTTGCTAGACCTGCTAGGAATTGTAATAAAATCATGCCCCTTAAAATCACACACTATGAAAGAACGGATATATGAGATATTGTAGTCTCCGATATACAAGAAGAAAAAGAAGGCTAGAATGATTTTATGGTATCCATTTCGGCTCTTTGCGCTCTGAGTTCAAATCCCACCGAGGTAAACTTTGCCTTTCATAGCTTCGAGTTCGATAAATAGAGCCCCAGTCCATCACTTGGATTGATTCTTCTCTTCCCCCTCTTTCTGTCTCTCTCCGTCTCTGTCTCTGTCTCTGTTTCTATATGTCTCCCTCTCCCACTCATTCTAGAAGAAATCGGCTATGGTCAGATCTAAAGAGGGGATGTTCATCGCCGGTTTTAAAATAAATACCCAAGAAACGCCGTATGCTGCAGCGGCACCCCTACACCTCCATTAGGAGTAAAGGGCTCGGAATCGGAATTCCTAAATATATATTTCTTATCATTCATTGTCTTTTATGCACGGGATAGTTGCTGCCAGACTGAATTATGAGGATATTATGTACTTGTTACCTAACAGTAATATTGACGGTATGAATATATTTTCTTTGCTTTATGTAGACGAATGTTTATAATTCTGGTCACTCTACAAGTATTTGCTATAAAGAATATTTAAAAAAATCTTCCAGAAAATATCAACATTCAAATATCTACTCTTTAGAGGGAATTACTACAAGCTTTACATTTCTACTCCCGAGGACTGAGAAGAATGCAATATACCATCATCTACATTTTCAAACGAGGAAACCTCAACATGATAAAAATAGCAACCAAAACTTTCTAAAGTCACACCCTACCATCTTAAATACGAAAAGCACAGTATCATATACCCATAAAAAGACAGGCTGAAAATCCTTTGGTCATAGATTTCATCGATCAGGGTTCATCTAAGGGTAAACAACGACAACAACTGGAACATTCTGGTATATCTGGTAGTTTCAGCGTCTAGGTAGAGGCTTCTTCGTTGGTTCGATTTGTAGTGCGTTCTTCGCATGTTCGGTGCATTGTGGCTCTCTTTGTTTCGTGGGGTAGGTGCTATCTCCCTGTTACGTAGCATAGCGCCCCCTCGCTTGTTCGAGGCGTAGAGGTTCTCGCTTGGGCTAAGGGTGTAGAGGCCTCCTCGCCGGTGGGTGCATAGAACCTCACTTGCTGTCTCATTGCGTATATACTCCCCCTTTATCTCGAAGTGTAGTGGATCCTTCACTGGTCTGACGTGTAGAAACAGCGTTGGCTGGATGAGGGATTCCAAACGCGGTAGCTCGAACCTCTAGAAATAACAGTCAAATTTTGCTTGAATCACTCCCTACCGTCAAAGAGAAGAGGACACATTGTGTAATGTGATCCTACATACACTGTGTTTCAATAATTAAAAAAAACTCGGAATGGTCATTGTTGGAAAATTTTAAATCATACATCTTCTGGATTACATATGAACACTTACTAAACAAAAAGAACAACAATTGTAAACTACTAGAAAACCAATTCAAGTCAATCCAGTCGTTCTCATAGAGTTTCTGTTGTTGGAGTACTTGATTTTTCTTACAATTTTGTCCATCCCTTTTGTTCTTGGAGTTTCCTTATGAGCCGGGCCCTAACTAGTCCGGAGTAGAAGTAAATATTGGTGTAACTTCCATTCACGTTTTTCATTGGGCTTTGTAATCCTCATAGCGCCCATATCCTCCCCTGGATAGGAGTATCGTTGGCCCTGAAGAAGGTCATCCAACCTCGAGAGGTTTGTTTTTAAATTCCTGCTGGGTGCCCACATACTGTCCTCACTGTATGCCACATAATTACTTTGTGAAAGATAATGACGAAGTTGCGCCAGTGTATTCTTCCTTGAAACCCAAGTAGATAATTCGTTTGTGTTCAGACCGAGCCGTCAATGATTTCATATAGATTCATCAGACTACTTATATAATAAACCCAAGCTTCTTGGCAGTGATAGAACGAGTCCAAAACTACAAATACTACAAAAACTACTATAGTAAGATATATAGATGCTTTCCTGGGCAAACTGGATATGTGCAAATATTTAAATTTAAAATGTTCATCTAAAGCAGCGTTTTGTTCAAATATCAATTAAAATTTGAAGTTAAAAAGCTAATGATGTTTGCAATCTTTGCATAAATTATATAGAGTGGTTATTAATATTCGCAAAGAGAGGACAGACGTAGTTTAACTCGTCATATAAAAACATAACTTGACCGGGAAGCAAGTAATTAATCAGCCACAAATCGATTAACTAAATAATCAGTCAAAGGAATAAATAATTTAATATCATTGTTTGAATATTAATTTATATCATCCAAGATATTAATATGGACTGGAGAATAAAGGGTGCATATAATTATGCAACTCGTATCATCCTGAGAATATTTAATATAATCAGAATCAGCAATTAAAATATTGATTTTTGAAAAAAGAATAATTATTTATTTGATGAATTAAAATTGCATTAGAAAAAAAAATGAATGTACAAAGGACGTAAATTAAATATATCTATAACAATATTCCTGGTCCTGTGAAACATGGTAAATAAACATTTATAATGTTTCCAACAATTCACTTTATCTTTAGAGATGAAATTAAAATAAATATATACCTACATCAACATTAGAATCGAATTCATTTCTTATGTTGAATTTAATAAGCTCATTAATTATAATATGATCAAGAACATATATCCACCATTTAGACATGTTAAATATGTCCGCTTTATGAAAAAGAAAATGTCAACAGACAAACACCTTGATTAATGAATTAAATATATATTAAATATATGTGGATGTGAAAGATGTTCGTGAATTCTAGGTATATTAACGAGTCGATCATAAAGTGAATGCATGAGAGAAGTAGAGAGAGGTGGGGAGAGAGTGAAAGGAATTAAGATAGAGAAAACTGATAAACAGAATTAGTACAAGACATTCTGCGCAACATGTAGGAAGATTTTAAAAATATTTTTATGTATGAAATATTACATAGACACATGTAGTTGCATTCACACTGATCGTATCTTCTACTGAGTGACACATTGCGTTTTGCTTAGAATTTATTTCAGATACATAATTTAATAAATAACTGATGACTTACGAATTGGATAAAACAAATCATAACACAAAGTCAAAATTCACAATGGTATCATTAATAATAGACTAACTCAAATAATATTTATATAACTCAGAAAAACACAAAACATATCGTAAACGTTGTAATTTACCAAGTACATGAGGTCGGTGTTTATATTAGTTGCAGTAACTGTACGTGAAGCAGAGGACAAACGTGTTTACCCCTTCAAAAGACACTGCGTAATCATTCTTGAAGCTTGGGTGAACTGTGGAATATATGCGCTACTCCAAAATAACAATTAAATCATCAAAATAGCTGCTAAGTTTGTAACCCCTCACCTGGGAGAAAATAAATACCTTACCCAGTTGTCCATCTTGAACTTTATCCGAAGATATTAATATTAAATTAATTAAATTCTAGTATAAAACGGTTTCTCAATCCAATTACCATGCTGTTTAAAGTCTTACTTAAAGGTTGAAGAAATTCGTTATTTACAGCAAAAGATATTTCAAAGACTATTAACTATTTTAATCTTGTAACTGTTGGTATTGTATTGTAGTATACTAACCAATTCGTTTGTTAGAATATCGCGGAAAATGTCGACTTCATATAGTTTATCAGGAATCAGTAATACTACAAGCTAATACCTACAGCAGTACTTAAATGAATACTGCCAGTCCAACAATTACCCATTAATTTTGACGTACCATCGCTGCCTACTGCTGCAAATTGGTCGGACCATCTGGCAGCTATTTTCTCAAGGTTGACTCTTCTATGTGAGAATCAAATGACATGTCCAGAGACCTAAACTGGTAGCGATTACATGATACGAACTAGCTAACTCTGTCTTTGTGCCTTGTACACTAACGTTTCGGCCTCACTCATACCTGTAATTGTTTTAATTATGAGCAATGCGTTTCTTTGTTTTAATTTTGACTGAAGTATATCTGCTATCAAGTTTGAAAAGTATGCATATTTTACTGCTTCACGTACAGTTACAGAGAAACAACAGACAGGAAGTAATGAAGAATAAACACCTATCATTTGTTTAATATGTCGAGTATAGAACGTTGTTGCATGATTATGAACTAAAACTGCGACAGAAGAGTATAGTTACAGCAATCCTACTGTCATCGTTCCAAATTGAAACACTACGATTAAGATAAATCCTGAATTGATCTATTGGCATGCAATTAAAAATGTACATATTAATAGCTGCAATAAACGGCATTGTCTGGTTTTAGTGATATCTAAAATAATTACGACCACATGAATTAACTATATTTTGGATAAATTACTTACAAATATGTTGACAATCTTCATTTAGTCCGAGAATTGTTGTATACAAACAATTCAGAAGATGGTTCAAGTTGAGTTTCATAAAGATTGGCAAAAGGTAAACAAATATAGAACCTTAAATAAAATGTTACCCTTACATTGTTTTGTTTTTTTTCTGTGAAAACATGATTTTTTTAGAAAGCAATACTGCGTTAATTTGCATAATTACTCTAAATAAATTATTTTTCAAATCAGTGCCATTTTTTCAATATCTAGTGCAAACCTTGGGCAATCAAATGTCTGCTGTTTCCAACTCTGGACAGATAATGAAAAACTGACCATGGGAAAACAATGTCATTCCAAATGAATTCCAGCTCATCTGAGACTTTGTTCGTATGCATTGTTGATGTTCCTTGCAAGTGAAGCGTCCTGGAAACTAAAGTCGTTTAAACATTCGAAAGGCACATCTGTCGGTTTCAACATGATTCTTGGAACGATACAATCTTCACCTTGGCACAACCTGTTGAAGTGTTTGCTTCTTTGACGTGTACAAGCATTTTCCTCGCCTCAAACGAGTCCCATTACAATGTCATGGGGCATATAGATTTAATTTTTTATTTAAGATTATCAGAAATGGTGGGATTCCAGAAGAATTCAGTGAATTTAAAAGCTCTATTTGAGTAATTCATCGATTCAGAGGAATTCACTACAGCGTATTTAGATTTATAGGTAATGGACGCTGCTGGAAGGACTATCCAAACACTAAGAATGAATTTCATGTCCTGTTTCATTTATTGGGTCCAGTATCATTCTTTCTTGAATCCATTTATGATCATTGAAGTAGGGATAGACAATTGAGTATACTCTTGTCATCATCGCATTTACAACTCGAGCTTGTTTTCCGCAATGAAGAAATATTTGTATTAGTCCGTAGCTGTCAGCTGGGATTTGACCATTGCAAATTTGAGGTATTCATTTTGCATATTCTTCAGTTATTCTATTGTATTTGAAAGACAACTCCCATGTTCTTTGACAGGGTTAATTTCTTCACTTGCCTCCAGAGAAATGGAGCTGTGACACAGGCAATAAGGGTATATGCTGTGTGCCCTAAGGAATCACGGGTAGAAATTGTCGCAAATTACCTGCAAGCAGCACTAGTATTCCGTCCATGATGTTATTGGTTTTTCTTATGAGTTTCCGATCCAGTGGTTCAAGTGAAAGTTTGATGGTCATTGTACATTCATTTCACACAGTCAATTGACAACTTCTGAGGACAACTACCATGCTTGAATCCCTCCTAATGTTGCAGAAAGGGGATATCATACATAAAGGAACATACACATGTAACAAGCAGTTTTTCTACCTGTCGAAATTGTTGCAGTTATACCAGAGGAGAATGCAGTACAAGGAATCTTCTGTTGACATATGAATTAGGCTAAGGTCAAGTTGATAAGAAATGTTTTGCCAATTCCTCCAGATGTACCATTTCATTAACATATCTAGTTGAATAAAGTTCTATGAAGTTTCTATGAACACCTCACTACTCATTTATGTTATGTTGTCTTTAAGGTGCCTGCAGACAAAGATCATGTAAAGTTTTTTTTTACAAATTGGATCTACCAAATATTCCAGATTGCAAAGTGTGAATTAAAAGAAATCCTCTTTGAAATACAATTCTTTATGCTTTTCCAACCGATGCATTGGATAGGAAGAATTTCTTGGGAAGATGAGGATGACGAACAAATGGCGAAATTTTGATGGAATTTGGGAGGTATTGGTCATCATCTTCCAGGAACCTAAAAGTGTTGGCATGCTTCTCGGACGATGTCGTACCGAGTTCCATTTACTGTTGTCAGAGATTCAAATGAGTTTATATCTTTGAGGTGAAGGAGCAATTAGTGTATATAAAAACAGTCGGAATTACTTGTGTAGATCATGTAACCACGCCCAATAATTTCACTCATTCGAGCATCTGTAAATCTAGGGACATATATGCCTTCCCTGCAACGTTCGAAGCATTTTCTTTGACCTGGCCAAATATAATATCTTTGAAGATCCAGTATAAAACAGTTTTGGAAAATTCCTCAGTTTGACATAGTTGAAAGAATGCTGTGAGCTTGGGTAAATCCCTAGAGAGCTCCAAATGACCGGCTTGGTTTCTGTCACTGATGAGAGAAAAACATCTCGAAACACCGGAGTCTGGCAGTTATTCGGAGCTTGATGTGTTTTTAACACAGAACGTATGTAAGAAGAAGTTGTTCTCCGAGACTAAAACCACAGCGAGAACGGTTACACGTTTAGGTGTTACATAAGTGTGTTATACATACACGTGTTATACATACACGTTTAGGTGTACATAAGCGTGTTATACATGCACGTGTTATACATACACGTTTAGGTGTACATAAGCGTGTTATACATACACGTGTTATACATACACGTTTAGGTGTACATAAGCGTGTTATACATACACGTTTAGGTGTACATAAGCGTACACATCTTTATTTTGACCTCTACTGTATTGTGTGCTTATGATATATATATATATATATATATATATATATATATATATATTCATGAAATATTTGTCACTTTTTCCCCCCAGCGACATTGATGATCGTGTATACTAGAAAATATATAAGCATGCAAGATCCCGATCATTAGTGTTCATGGTGTTTTTTATATTTCCTTTTCAGAGGTTGTTGTAATAAACCAGTGGTGTACGGTTTAATCTGTGCTGGTACAACATTCTACTCTAGAACCTTCACCTTTACTTCCGCCTTCGCCTCTTTCCAGCCTTTTTCTCACTGACCCCTGACACTGTACACATCACCAACCAGTGCGATATGTACATAACAGGTTCAGGGTCTCTCTCTCTCCATCTTTTGGTTTAAAGGGCTAATTGTCCAATTAACCACGTTTTCTCACCTTAACATTACTCTTATACTTTAATGTTGACTGCTATGCTTTGTTTCCGCCGAAAGGCATTATTTCTCGTAATTTGCCCTGGTCGTTCATAACGACCACTATGTTTATCATTTGTTGTTTTTGTCCTGTCGCATCAATTCCCGGGTGGAAGATTGTTTTGATTTCCACTGGTACATTAATGTTGAGACGATCCTGCTGTTTGAAGTACCTACATCGTTAGACCCGCTAGACCACAGCTGAGGACGAGAAATATGCATTTATGTTTTCCTTGTTCAATTATGTCTATAATTTTCTTATATATACTATGAGTGGGTGGTTGCAGCCAGCCATAGCCTTATATTGACCAATACCATATTATCGCCAGATTTAAAATGTTAGTCATTAATACGATGCTGCAGCAATCAACAATTACTTTTCAATTATTACTAGGGTGCTACGCCAGTGTCGTAAATGTTGGTTTTCATTTTGCTATTAATAACATTTCCAATGCTAATCAACTATATTTGTGAAGTTATATTTAGGGTAGTTGTGTTATCAAGTAAATGTTTCCATCTAGTTTTGTTTCATGTTATGTATCTTCATGTACTGCAACGACGTATTGCTGTAACTGCATGATCATTTGGCGAGAAAGTGTCGTACTTGTATTTCCTATGTCACAGTTTGGGTTAAGAAGTTTACAACTTTCATCATAGCATAGAATTGTTTTATGCATTCTGTTGCGCTGCAGGTTTGTGGTTTCGTATTGACGAATGGGTGTTTAGTTTTCGTTGTTTGTAATGTTATTCCTATTGTTAGATTGGTGTCATTGCTAGTTTGTGCACGTTCATTTCTGTGATTATGTTATACACATCATTCTATGTATTCTCTACGCATATGTGTATACATATAAGAATCCCATGAATATATATAAACAAAGTATCTCCGTGTATGGCAAGGACGACTCTGTCTTTCATTTCTAACGAAAACCTTCAGATAATTACCAGACAAAGTACAGGGGCCGATACAATCTCACTGAAGGCGTTGACGTAGCAAGTTTTCCAGCCACTGACTGAAACCATTGATTAATGAACTAAAATATTTGGTGGGGCACGATGTAGGAATATTTCCATTACAGTTTATTCTTAATCTTCTCCTTTATTTGTGTGACTGATTTGTATTCAAGCTTGTTTTCACAAATGTCCTGCAATACTAAATGACTTGATTATGGTTTAGTGCCACTGAAACATCATTCACATACAAATATTTTCTAGTCACAAGTTAAACATTAAATTAATAATGCACCACCTCAAGCTAGTGGCTATTTCAAAACCTAAATATCATAGCTAGCATATTCAAAGTCGAATTTCGTTCCTAATAACAAAACAATGCATGTGACTGCTTACAAAATGCTAAACCTTTTCAAAGTTTGGCTGACACCCAACAGATACACATAGTCGTGAACTTAGCATTCTATTTATCTTTTTTTTTACATATTACTCAGATGTAACTTTATTAAGATCGCATTACAATGTGTGAAGCAATCATAATGAACCTCTTCAATCATGACCATTAAATGTAACAGGAATCAAACACTCTCTGCAAACTTTAACATATTCTGTAAATGGAAATCATTAAGATCATTGCCATTAAATTGCTAAGGTTAGAAGAGAAATACTGAGAATATTTTACTTAAGTTGGAGGAGATAAATGAATTTTACATGACACTAGGAAATGCATTATTGAGATAAAATTAACATACGTTATGAATGGCCATAAATAGAAAATAAATGTCTTTATTATTAGCTCTTGTAATTTACTGGTGCATCTGTTTAGACTTGTGTGAGAGAAGATACAATTGTATGGTGTAGTGCGTATTAATGAATCGATGTAAGTTTCTATTATGATGTAGTGATCTCTTTGTTAAGTAGGAAGGGATTGAAATACAAAACTAATTTATGGGTGTCTGTGTGTGTGTGTGGGTGTGTGTATGTGTGTGTGTGTGTGTGTGTGTGTGTGTGTGTGTGTGTTTGTGTGCGTGGTACGTTCTAGCTAGTATTATTTCTATGTGAGAAATATTTGTGTAGGGTTTCATTTTTACATTCAGATGGCTTGGTGCAATACATATACACAAATAATTATATGAGAAATACGTCTTTGTCCGTGCTACTTGTACTGTATAATACATACACACACACACATACACACACACATACACACATACACAACATACACACATACACACACACACACACACACACAGGCACGCACGCACGCAAACAGTCACACACATATATATATATATATACACACGTGCATTTGATATTGTTTCGGTGTACACGCATATTCTCTGTTATTCCATATCTGTGTTTGGTTTGTATGGTTAATTGTATATATGTGACGTGTGTAAGCTATCTTTGTATTTGTCTGAAGTGTGTGTTTGTGTTTCTGTGTTTATGCTAAGTTGCCCTGCAGAATTGATGTAGAGCAGGAAATGTGGGGAAATATGAGAAATAATGTGTCTGGTCATATGCGAATACGGTGTAGAAATAATGTATAGATATACCGATCATTGTTGTTAGTAATATGTCGTTTATAGTTTAAACTTTCAATAGCTACTTTTGTGTTTTGTCATTATTATTGACATTATTTAGAGAATGGTCGATGAATATAGTGTGATTATGATGTTTCAGTTGGTGGTGCTGCTGCTGCTGATGAAATTGATTATATAATAATCAACGCTGTGTCTGAGTTCGTAGTGTTGGGCTTGTATTAACGATGGTACACTTCCGTTGGTGTACTCGGTTAATAATTATTGCCGCTATTAAAAGTATTTTAAGATGAGTGTTCTGAAAGTTGTCAATAGCGTCAGCTATATCGATGAAGACGAGATTCGAAGAAAAGAATTAGTGTGTGCAAATTTGTAGACATTAACGAAAGTAACCAATTTACGTTAAATTTTGCGATAGAATTAAAATTGTAATTAAAGCTGTTAGGTAGAGAAAATAAAGCAAAATCAATAGGTATCTTAAACTGTAAAAACAATGGCGATGTAAAGAAAAATTACATTCTGAGAAGAACTAAAAAATTGTTCAAATATTCAAATTTAAAACAAATATATATATGTTACCACAGATATAAATCGCAAATAGCACGAAAATAGTTTGAACTTTTTCGAAGCAATTTATGAAACATTCACTAATTTACAAATTTAAAACTTTATAAAAGTGCCAAACAATTTCTATCTTTGAATTAAATACGATTTAAAAAAGAATTCGTGCCATACTTTTTCTTTTCATTCATTACATTTTATTTGGTATTTTATTTTTAATCTCGAGTTTTATACAGAGATGACTTTCACTAATGAAATGATGAACGAGTGGACACTTAGAACATAATTAACTTAGGAGATCATCAATATCAACGAATGAATGATACACTAATTTAATTCCTGTGAAGAACAATCGGAAAATTTCAGACGTGACCTAAGATACTCACTTCTCTCTGAAAGTTGCGAGATACTGCCAGTTTTCATCAAGTGTGTTATGAAGATCGATATATATGCGCGGAGATTTGTGTGTATGTGTATATGGATGTATTAGACACGCACACACACACACACACACACACACAAACGAACACACACATACACACACACATATACACACACACACACACACACATATATATACGAGGGATGTACCGAAAGTAATACAAAAGTGGGCATCATGTTTTTATTAACTGGCATAGGTCGTTTAAATTGCACATGTTGGAAGAGTAACATTTCCTCTATAGTAACTCTACTTCCTGTTCTTCTTCATTGCAGGCAAATAATGGGTTCCGAGTAGAAGCAACGTGCCGTCATTGAGTTCTTGATGAAGGAGGGGTGCAGGCTGTCCGATATCCACAGAAGGCGACAGGTTGTTTACGTAGATGACACCATTGACTAGAGCAATGTGAACAAATGGATTAAGAGTTTAAAGAAGAGGACACCAGCATTGAAGACAAACCACGCAATGGGAGACCATTAACTGCGATCACTGACACGAATCACCAGCGAGTGGATGAATTGATTCGCGCGGACAGACGAGTCACAATCCGTGAGCTTGCTGCAACACTAGACTGTGGTCACAGTGCATTACAGAAGATGGAGTATTTTGGGTATTGGAAAATGTGTGCAAAGTGGGTAGCTCAGCAGTTGACACCCGATTTGAAGAAGAGAAGTGTGGAAGTCTGCTCTGATCTGCTGGAAGCGTTTGAAGCCAATGAAAAACACGTTTTCTTCCCATCTAGTGACTGGGGATGAAACGTGGGCGTATTTGTATGACACGGAAACAAAGGCTCATTCCATGGAATCGCGTCACGCCCCTCTCCAGCGATCGTCGGTACAGAAAATCATGGTGACTGTTTTTTGGTGGAAGACAAGAGTGTCATTTTGCTTGATTTTCTGGAAAGTGGCTGTACTGTGAACAGCGAGCGGTACATTGAGACACTCAAAAAGCTTACAGAAGCCATTAGGAGGAAGAGACCGAACAAGATTCTGAAAGCGATAAACATTCACCATCACAATGCTTGACCACACACACATATTTGGCAAGAAATTAGGCAATCGGCTGATTGGCCTTGTCAGTGGTCCCCTATCCACCGTACAGCCCGGATCTGGTGCCCTCTGACTTCCACCTGTTCGGTCTAATGGGGAACAGTGTTCGGGGACAATAGACGAGGTGAAAGTGGCTGTGAAGAAGTGGGTACAACAGTACACACATGAATGTTTTCAAATAGGATTCGCGAGTTGGGTTAAACGATGTCGCAAATGCATCGCTTCTGATGGAGACTATGTTGAGTAGTACCTTTGTATAGAAAAAGAATTACTCTACCAATTTCTGCAATTTGAAAGACCTATGTCACATAATAAAAAAAGTCATGCCAACATTTGCGTTATTCTCGGTACAACCCTCGTATATATGTGTGTATATATATAGATATGTATGTATATATGTATCTATGTATATGCGTGCGTACGTACATACGTATGCATGTATGTATGTATGTATGCATGTATGTACGTATGTATGTATGTATGTATATATATATATATATATATATATATATATATATATACATACATACATACA
>JAOPJM010128883.1:0-13627 GCA_027124095.1 Muusoctopus leioderma
GATCACGTGGTTGTGATAACCAATCCTTGCTCGGTCAAGTGTGACTATACGTCGGTAAAATACTGCCTGGTGATTGGTTGACTAAATCATCAAACGATGAGCCGATTTGCCGACTGAGATATGGTCTCACCACTTCTTCACATATTTTCCTCTATCTTGATTGGCCACAGGTACCATCCACTAACAGAGCTCAATGTATTAACATTATATCACTTAATTATAACATTTTTCAAGAGGCTTACTATGTTAATAACTGAGGTCTGTAGATTGCAAAACCAGGGTAGGGATGCAAGCTACTGATATACTTTAACCCTTTCATGATGATATTTCTAATGAAATACACTGCCAACGTTTTGATTAATTTAAAAAATAATCAAGAATTTGGAGGACGTAGTAAAATAACTAACTTTTTCATGAATTGATATATATCAAGACAGTGTTTGGAACATAACTTAACAAAAGGTTCTTTGATAAATTTGTGATGAAGGGTTTTAATTTAAATATGAACACTTCAAAATAAACACTCTTGTATCACAGAACCAGAGGCAGTCTCAGACGGGTTGGTATCAAAATAGTTAAGAAAATACTATTGAGCAGAATAAAAAAAAAAATACTATTAAACAGAGTAAAGAAGATGCTATTGAACAGAGCAAAGAAAATATTATTAAACTGAACAGAGTAAAGAAAATACTATTGAACAGAATAAAGAAAATACTATTGAGCTGAACAGAGTAATGAAAATGCTATTGAACAGAGTTAGCTAATCTATGTGATATGAGATTTCCCCAGTAAGTCATAGTTATAGACTCTTAACATTGCAATGCAGTCTGGGTTTCTAATGATTGGTACGGTAGAAGTGAATGAAACTTTTGCTGGAGTGAATTTACATTTATACATTTACTGCAGCTAACTAGAGTATCATTTGTTTTTAATGTTTACTCATTCTGGTTGTGCTTCAGTGAATCAGTAGAAATAAAAGGGACTCTGTGAGAACAGTATAGTTTCCAACCCTTGAGTCTAATAGGTTGTTCCACCCTGAGCAATAATGGACTTGATCAGAGTCAATAAATAAGCATGGTTTGTCTGGTGTTGGAGAACTATTGGAATTATGGTGTCCTGCTGTTGTATGCTGAAGTTCAAGAACAGGCAGTAAATTATTAATAATTTTTGCATCCTGGAATGATATTGATTACAACATTCTCAATATAAATGATAAACACAATTCACTTAATGAACAAAGTAAGTTATGTATACAATATATTCTTTGGTCCATGTATTGCTTACTGAAGTGTTAGTGGAGACTAATTGACTGCTCAGTAAAAAGAATTGATGTTGTGTAGATTATGTTTTAGGGTTAAACCTTTTCAAATAAGTTACATATGGAAATCTCATCAACATGACATTTGTTTTGCGCCAGGCAATACAAAATTTCCTCTGATAAGCAAAACAGATTGCTGCTCCTGACCTTCTACATAGTTTGAATAAAATATATCAACTCTGCAATTTAATAATAGTATTAACAATGATATTAAATGCAAATGTTGTTGTTTATCTCCAGGTTAGCCTTAATTGAACAGACCTATGATCAAAGGCATTCTAGCCATGCTCATCTCCTCTTTTTTTTCTTCAGACTTTATGTATCTAGGACTACAATATTCAATGTGTCCTTCCTTTTTTAAAGATGGTAGAGCATGATTTGAGGAATATATAGCTACTATTTTTAACAGCTCAAGTGACTGCATAGTGGCTTCTTTGATAGCTTGTTTATTATCTAATTTTACAGGGTGGTGGATGGCAGAATTGGTAGAGTAGAAACTTAAATGAGTCAACCTTACCTTTCATCCTTCTTGATGATAGACTAAGTACAAGTCAAGTACTGAGGCAGATTTAATAAACTGTATCCCCTTCAGAAATGTGTGTCCTTGTGCCTATGTTCGAAATTATTATTTAATTTGTGGAAAATATAAATTCGACCAAAGATAAAATACAGAATATATTGTTCAGATTGTTTTATTCTATAATAAACATAGAATGGGAATATATATTCTCTATTTGCCAATAGTGAGTTAGTTTGATGGGGACAAGTCTGACTGGCAAAATAAAATTATTGTTAATATAAAAGGGTTTCAATTTCAGCAAGAAGAAATGTTACTGGAAGAGAAAAGTTCTGGAACAGAAGTGAATGCTGCATTCTACAAAGAGAGTTGAGTGAATATATATACATTTGTATGTCAGTATATATATATATATATATATTTATATGTGTGTGTGTGTGCATATGTGCATACAAGTGAGTCTGTATGTGTACACAAGAGTGCATACATGTATATATGTATAAGATGAAATGTGGACATGCAAGTGAGTCGTGTGTATAGAGTGTGCATATATGTATGATGTAATGATACAGTTAACATGTGCTTCCTTGTGAAAGCCAGCTGGAAAATAATGAAATTATGTTCTCACTGTAGAACAGTATGTTCTGTTCTGTTGATGACAGCATGTGTAGAATGGTCTGTATTTGAAGTTTGTAGAAGGAGACATGTTCTGTTGCAAGGTTGTGAGACTGTAAGGGTGCTGGCTGTAAGAGCTACTGGCTGTAAGTGCTACTGGCTGCAAGAGCTGCTTGCTGTAAGTGTTTCACTGCTGACTGTATTGTGTCACCACTGTGTGAGCTGTAATGGCTGTTGTGTCATTGCTATTAACGATCAGGTGGGCCTGTTGATATAGCAGCATACTAATAACTGATTAATGAGAATTTAATTAAATTAATTTGGCCGCTGAGCAAATCTATGGGTGCAAGTTCGGATTTTGGAACATCACAAATGTAATTTTTCCTTTTTCAGAAGAGATCCACTACAAATTTTACAATACTTTTCAATTTCCATAAATTACATATGAAAATGGAAACATGGGATTTGAGTGTACATTTTCGAATGTCTATTTACAATGTGAATTGTCAGTTTATTTGGCTTTAAGTTTCAAAATTTCATAAATTCTTACATCCTGTTGACCTAATTATTTATGAATTAATCAATGAATTTTCATTTTTTTTTAATTCAAGAGATTATAACTTTGAATAATTTTTTTATGAATCTAAATTAAAAATTATTATAAAATAACATTCAGCATTACTTGTAAACACTTTATCTATCTCTGATAAAGAGTCTTATCTGAAACTTAAAATAACATTCAGCATTACTTGTAAACACTTTATCTATCTCTGATAAAGAGTCTTATCTGAAACAGTCCTGTCCTCTTCCACAGTGCACTTCACAAACTTTTAGTAGTTTTCTTGATTCTACTGTTTCACAATAAAATAACAAAGTAAATATATATTTATTGTAATACATTAGTTTATGTTTATAGTAATAATACTGCTATATTACAATAAAACTATTATGAGATAATAATGAAACTACAAATGATCTCTGTCAACCATAAAAATGATTCAGTAACAGCTGGTAGCAGCTATGTCACCAAGAGTGGGTACTATTTAAATACAAATTTATATTATTCAAATATATAGACATCATATTCAGTGAACCTGAAAATGCTTTTAGTTTACATAAGTATGACTAAATAAACAACCACTTTGTATAAATAAACATGACTTTAATTTGTCAGCTTATCTGAACAAGAGTTCTGCTCCAGAACTGGGTTAAAGCACTTATGCGTGTGTGTGTGTGGTTGTAGACAGAGAGATAGATGGTTGTTGTCATTGTGTAGGTAAAAAACCTGGCACAGTCCACATATCAGTTGACCATACTGAACATTCCAGCATACAGAGAGGAATTGTATGAGGTACAGTGTGACAGTTTGGACATGCTGCATTCTCCCCACTGTCCAGTCTATTTCTTTATGCCTATACATTCCGTTGGTAGCCACAGCAGAGGCAGGCAAGGTGGACTCGGTCAAAGTGTAACAGTTTCTGTTCCTCTGCTTTTATTATTGGATAGTGAGATGGTTGAGTTGATTAGCATATTGGACTACCTACTCATGGATCATATATTCAAATCTGCTGTTGGCATATTACAGTGTTTCTGAGTAAAACACTAAATTCTACATTGCCTCAGTTCACCTAGCTGTCAGAAATAGGAAATAGATCTTCTGGAAATGTTCAGTCTTAGACCAGAAGACACCAATAATCTTGGTCCACCTTGCCATTGGATCCGAATTCTGATTCTGATCACTAGTTGTGCATGATGGTTGTTATACAACAGCCTATTAGCCATTGACTGAGGAGGTCAGAATAAGATTGAAACATGTCAGAAGTTGTCTCTCGTACTTGCCCTGAAAATGAAAAAATAATATTAGTTATTGACTAGTATTATATTTTTCATCACATGTTTATTTCTACTTAGCTTTTTTAAATATTCCCTCCATTAAAACTGTTAACTAATTTACCTATTATTTGTCATGGATGGCATCTCTGAATTATTTAATCTCTAAACAATTCTATTTTCTTATTCCAATGAATGTACAATCTTGTATATTTACTTAGTGCCTCTTCTATCACTACTTCGGCCAATACTGTTAGGGCTATGGTTATCTGAAGAGGTCAAAATAAGACCAAAACATAACTGGAGTAGTTTCCTGTACTTGCTTAGAAAATTAAAAGATTATATAGTCATTGACTCCTATCGTTTTTCTTCACCTCATAATTATTTCTAGTTAGCTTTTTAAAGCTCCACACATTACATATTAAACTTATTAGTCACAAACATTCATCCCTAAGTGGATAACTCTTGACTACTATGGATTCCCACTACTGTTTTTTCTTAAGAAGCTTCTACGTGGTCACTTGACTTGCGGCCAAATCTTCCTCAAATATTACCCTACTATCTTAAAAAGGATTAAATATACAGAATAAAGTAATAAATACTGAATACGATATGCCAGAAAAGAGGACATGGCTAGAATGCCGGTCAAACGATAAATTCGCGACGTAAAAATCTTTCTTTCATCACATACGACAGTGGCTACGAATCTGCGCAAAGCGGGCTCTAAAACCCCTACAAAGGTACGTGTTTTACAAAGTCTACAAAATATTTACAAAAACAATAAAAAAAAGAACAACATGACTTCCAAATTCTCCAGAAAAAATACAAGACTTTACAGGAAAAATAATGATATCAACAACAACAATAACGACACAGTTAGGAATCTCCTTTCTCAAAGTCACTGGTCTGCACAGAATACATTTAAGAATAACGCTTCACACACAATAATAAGCTTAGTAAACATGACTCAAACAATCTAAAAATTCTGCAGAACAACATTGACGATATTAAAAACACCTTTTATGGAACTAAAAGATTTCTAATCACACACGACATTCAAGTAAGAATAATTCAGGAAATATCCTTACTACTTGAAAACAGAACAACCAGTAATTCCAAGTTATACTCAAAGCAGACTAGACAGACCTTTTCACAATGGAGACAGTCTGATTACATATATAAAAACGTGCATTCAATATATAGATATCTCAAATGACATTCGTAAACTAATGGGAAACGACACTACACTAGAAGTACAGGCTTTGAAATTATAAACGAAGGACATTAATATAATAAACATATAAATACCACCACCAACCTCACCAGTCGGCCCACAAGGTTACATACTCCAACTACAACACTTTAACAATCTCACAAAGACCATGATTAGGGGAAGCTTCAATGCACTCAATGCTTAGTTTTCAAATGTTACAGATAACAAAAGATGCAACACAACAACATTACAGCTAAACTCCCTTTACATTCTAAACAATCCACATCAGCGCACATACACATACCTCACCAAAACAATGCAACAGCCCTTCTCCAGACATCATATTCTACTCCACACACATTTAGCTACTACAACCACTTGGCAAACAATTTCCTAACTTTCCTCAGACCACTTACCAATTATCATCACAGCACACTCACATCAATGAAGAAAGCAAAAACAGTTTTATAAACTTCAAAAAAGCACAATAGAACAAGTTCCTTTAGGAAACAGAATCAAGACTTTCAGAATTCAGCAACACAACAATCACTAACATAGAAACTGCAATACATAATAGATGGATCCAAAAGACATATCCCACAAGGCAACATAAAAAATACAACCCCAATTACGCACCAGAAATAGCCAACTTCTTAAAAGCCAGAAACAACTTCAAAAACACCACAATCACAAACATAGAAACTACAGTATATGATTCAACAAAATAATTATAGATGCATCCAAAAAAACATATCTCACAAGACAATATAAAAAAAATACAATCGATTACAAACCACAAATAGTCAATCTGATGACAACCCCAAACACAATACTCCAAAAGCAAACACAACAGAAATAAAACTCAGTATAAGACAACTATAAACAAGAAAATAAATAAATAAACAATAGAAAAACAGAAAACTGGTAAACATTTGTATCCTACATAAACAACAAAACAAACAATAAAACACTATATAGAATAATTGTCATTATCAACAACAACAATATCGGTCACACCACTCCCTATGAGACAATAATAACCTCAAATAACTTACACCTAACACCAAGCAAACACCCACATCAGACATTTCTAGAAAAACAGCCACTAGAAACCACGCAAAGACAGGAATATGGAATGAAAAATATGGACTTTTCACCTTGACCATTATTTTGACCTCTTCCTTCCACCAGACACACAGAAATCAATAAGGAAATCTAAAAACTCGAAAAGCCGGGGGCCTGACAAATTCACAAACATTCACCTAAGCAACTTGGATATGAAGGAATCTCTGCACTTACCAACATTTCGTGGCAATACTGTCAGTCGAGAGAAGGCTTAATCGATTGACCAGTTCTGTTCTATATCTCTCCTGAATGTAGAGGGCAAGGTGTTTGATGAGTGTTGACAAGAAGAAAGTTGACGATTATAATTCTGAATGGACTCATAGACATATCGATTCAAAAAGCCGCTTTCCCGGGATTCCCAAGCTGCCCTGGGTATGCCCAGGTGATTTGGAGCTCGATTCAGCACGCTAAGAGAGGAAGAAAGGACCTTCAGGTCGTCTGACTTGACTTGGTAAACGTATATTAATCTGTTCCTCATGCGCTGATAGGCAAGGTATTACAGATTTTCTGTGTTCCAAGATGCGTAAATGATTTCTCATGCAGTTTGCTATCAAGAAGTTCACGACTAATTGGCAGGCACTAGAGATACGCATTTTTTTCAACATTGCTTTTCATGATGGCTATGAACTTGTTGTTGAAAGGTGCAAGAAGCTACCCACAAAGAAGGAAGATCGTGAGACACATTGTATTGCCACCACTTTTAAGAATAACATCACAAGAACAGAAGTGGAAACTCTCCTAGCCTAGTTGGATGAGCTGTTCCAGCAATGCCAACTTCATACCAAAGCTAGGAAAGTCACAGTGTGCTCATGATGCAGGGACAGGTTAGGGAATTCTGCTTTGAAATTGGAGGAGAGTAGATACCAACAATTGGGATGTAGGCCATTAGGACTCTTATCCGTATCTACGTCTCACCTTTAAATGATTTCAAATGCGATGTTGAGATCGAGGCCACATTGAGACAGGGATTAAGTGCCATTGACTACAGCAAATTGGCAAGGAAGTTCAAGATAGAGTGTTCACATCATGGCCTTTTCCTGAAGTTTTTATGGTCATTCTAAGAGTATGAAATACCGTTAAGAAGAGCGAACTGAAGAGAAAAGCGTGCTAGAAAGTTCCTACAAAAGGTGCTTGGTTGTCTCTCATGCTTTACGAGAATTGAGCTGTATAGAGCAACTATAAAACGCCAGCTGCCGTTAATATTGCTGGTGGAGAAACTTAAAGAAGAAAAATTCCACTGACACATAATACTATGCGATTCTGTGGTTATGTGGTCCAGCTAACAGTGTTGACAGGAACGAAATGGAGCACAGGAGATGCTGTTGAGGTGGCAGAGTCTAACCTGGAAATAGAAAAGATGATATGAGTTGTGCAAAACATGTGAGCTGGACTAGGATGGATTCAGAACAAATGGATAGCATGCCAGAAGAACAAGGGCAGACAGGATATCGTGACAAAAGAGATGTTTCCAATTGAAGAAGAGCAGTAAGGTTAAGAAGCCAATGTGTATGGGAAACATGAAAGATAGTTGAGCGAAGGAAGCTATCATGGAACATATTGTGGAGAATGGAGCAAGCCAGGTTGCGATTCCGCTTAAGATCGATGTACAACGTGCTTCCATCCCCGACCAACCGTAAATGGTGGGCCTGGAATGACACCAATAACTGACATATTTATGGATGTTACGCATCGTTAGAGCATATTCTGGAAGCTTGCAAGTTATTCCTTGGAGAATATTCCAGGTAGGTAACCAAATCCTACTCATCCTTGCGAGTGCACAAAACAGCAATGCAGCAGCAGCATCAATTTGATGAGAATCAACACTAAGATGCACCTTGTGGTTTTTCACAAGGAAGGCAAGAAAAGACAATGCAGGAATATAAGCAAAGAAAAGGCAAAACTCAGACTTATATTCGTGTTAATGACCGGAAGGTGCAGGTGGATTTGGAGAGGGCGCACATGTCCCCAAGCCATATTGCAATAACAAAGCAGTGCCCCAATCTTATGGTGTGGTCCGACGCGATAAAATATCCTGATTGTTCAGTTTACTGTCATGGAAAGGCAATATATGGTGAGCGCAAATAAGTGTCTAAAATATGACGATAGTCATGTGTACAGTATTTCCAGTGGAGTTGGAATGTCGCGTGTTTGTAGCTGGATGCACAATGTCCTACATGGCTAGCATTGATCTTAAGAAGGATAGCAGAGTAGTGATCGGCAAACTTCAGAGGGAAGCAGAGAACGCTTCATTATGGATATGGCAGATGCTTGTGAAAGAAAGACCGAACCTGACAGCGAAGAACAAATCTTCAGCAAGTAGTAAAGCAAAATAGCTACTGGGTAGTATGTGACATGATTCCCACGCAGGGAAACTATTAATAGTTGTCAATGCTGGTTTCAGCCGACCAAATTAAATTAATACTCTACTTTATGGTATTGAGTACTTTTCTTTCGTTCGAAACTCCAACTTTGGATTTACTGACAGGAATTTCCTGCATAGTCAGTATTTTCCCATGGAAAACCCCCAGATTCATATTTTGTTATTTTCTGTTTTCTCCCATAGCAACAGAAGCTTTTTGGTGGGAGAAACTTCGGCCAATCCAAAACGACTCGTCATTTTGATGACCCTTATAAAAGGACTACACAGACGACTGTCGCTTCAGGTCTGGCGGAATATGTCGCCCACTGTTGTCTAGAAAGTCTCTGTATGCTGTGATTGTTTTTGAAAATGGCAGTCTAAAACGTTTACAAATGGATTCTATTTCATTTTCTCTAAATTCTGGATTTATTTCAGCCAGCCACTTATCGACTTCTAAAGTACTCAGCTCAGAAATTATATCTGGAATGCAAATAGGAGTGTTTGTTCGTGACTTTGTTGATTCATGGGAAGAAGTTAGTGTGAATAACAGTTATTTCATATTGTTTATGATACTGGTTAAAAACTGATCATGATTGATTGAAACAATTTTGTTATCTGTCACTGTCACTGATGCAAACTTCATAATGACATTCTCTGCTTATAAGACATTTTTACCGTTACATTCCTTCATTGCTTCTAAAAATCGTATGCTGCGACGAATTAACTTATATGCATAAACTATAGTAATATCCCTTTTTCTGTAAGGGCTCAGAAAGAATAAATAATTCAAATAATACATCGTACATAAATGCTAGATCAAGGAGAAACTATTTTGATGACATGCGTTTATAAAGCTCCCTAAAGGTGTATTGGTCGACTTTCTTTTATCAGTGCCACTACTAACAAACTTGAAATAATAACACGGCGATGCATAGTCATCTGCTGAACACAGTCCTGAAGGAGCTTGAAACCAATCTAGTTCCTAACACTCTTCCAATTTTTTCATCAGTTCACAATGGTGTAGCTAGAGTTTATACCACCTGGGGTGGTTCTTGAGTTTGCCGACCCACGAAAAACACAACACAATACACATCAAACTTACATAAACCAAAAAGTGCTGCCCGGAGCACACCGCTTCCCTTACCCACTAGCCCGTTACTGTCTGTTCAATCAAGCTTTGCTGCACGCTGTTGAATTTCTCTTTGGTTCACCGGAGATTGACTGTATAAAGAATACACTTTATTCATAAACGAATGAAAATGGTGAACACCATGTATTTCAGAAATTGTATCTGCTACTGACAGTTCCAAGTGATGATTTAAGCAATGTCACATTATAATATTAGGTACTTCTACAACAGTCGTTGTGCCATACTAGAGTTTTTTTTCCCCCAGATTACACTGGCACCATCACTGGTAAATGCAATTAGATTTTCCTGAAGATAATCATGATCAAACCCATACTCAGCAAGACAAGTAAATGTTCGTTTATTGTTTCTGCTATTGTATCAGGTAATTCTAATAAATCCAGGAATATAAAATGGGGATCATCTGATTTGTTTGTTTCACATTTGAAATAGACTATCAAAGTAGTTTTTTTGCTAAGAGTGGTGGACTCGAGAATTAGAGTGGTTATTTTTTCATTTATTTCAAGGATGTGTTTAACATGGTCTATTATATTTGTAGCACTAAATCGTGAACGCAATCCCTGTGGAATGTCTGCATCATTTAATTCTTGCAATTGCAACAAATCAAAGTGGTCAATATATGATTTATCATTGTTGGCTATGTAATATGTAGTTCTAAATACTTTACTGGTAGCATCTACTTGAGATTTATTTAAACGCCTTACGATAGTTTCAAGTTGTTATTCCTTTGCTATCTGGAAAATATTAACTGCACTAATGTGAGAACTGCGTCTTTGAATGAAGCAAACATTTTTTTCTCAAGGATGATAGTTGGACTGATCTTGTGCTGCCATTGAAAGAAACTGAAACTGAACTTCATTCTTTGGAAACACTAGCATCTTGTGGTTTAAATGAGCCTACATTGGTCACACTAGAGCATTCTGCAAATCCGATTTTTCTGGAATCACTCACAAGCCACGGGTAAACCTTTTTCTTTTCTTCCTACATCTCAGCAATCCAAATTCCAGGCGATGCAGACTTAGTTGTATGTTATCCTGGCAGTGTCACTTCACTAGAACATGATGCAGCAGAAGAAGAAGTAGTAGCTTGTGGAATTACTTCTCTGCACTCAACACCACCTGCGGAATAACTTGCACAAGTTGCACTTTCTTCTGTTTGTTCTATAATTTTGTTGTTGTTGTAAAAAATGATTGTATGGATACTTACTTCCTTTTTTTCACTCATTTTTGAGGATACGGCGCTTTATTTTTACTTAAATAAAAGCACATGAAACAGCCGAGTTGAAAATATATATGCGTAAACACATTTCTAACATGTATGCGTAAGAGTCAAACATGCAACGGCAATCGCTGTGAGTTTGTCTTGGAGAAAAACTTCTCTCTATAGACTTTAAGTGTTAAAAAACACCATAAGCTCTGAGTGAGATCTAGTGGACTGATGGATGGCCATTTCAGAGTTATTGCTTTTCATTGGCACCAGCTACCGCAAGAGGCTTTATAGGAGGTTTCATTCCTATATTATAAATCAGTAAAAAATATTTACTGATTGTGTGCTGGGTTTGCCGAGCCAGAATTAAGTAAATATAAGCTTATATTTACTTAATTCTTAATATTTTTGAAATACAGTATTGAATTAAAATTGTTAAAATTAATGCAAGCTATTAATTAATATATATCAATTGAATACATACAACTTTTTTTAAGATTTGAAAGTAATTAATGGATAATTAAGGATTTTCTTCATTTTTATCCCATCATTTTTTTGCTGGGCTATATATGTTTGTGTCTACTCATGTATGTTTATTGGGAGAAATTATTCCTACAGATGTTACTGTCTTGCCATTCTTTGTCCAATTGATAATAACAAATTTTTTTTTAAAAATTACATCTATCATAGTACAATGAAAGCTGCTTATTGCGATAACTTTGGGGTGAAGCCTTTTTGATAACAATAACAGGCTGATAACACTAAGCAAATAAAGATTTTGGGACCCATTAATTTTGATAACAATAAATGGCTGATAACATTAACCATGATTATTAAAAGTAGCTTCCACTGTATTTGATATGCTGGGTACTCTAATATAATTATATGTCAGTGACAGAGGTTTCTTTTCCTAATTAGAATTTCCTTATTTACACAAGCTAATGAAGGTGTCTCTATGTGGTTGCTTGACCTGCTAGAAATAGCAGCCAACAACAACGAGCCAACAAAGAAGCCTCAGCACTGCCACACGAATTGCTTCTCAGCCTTTTGGCTGAGATCAAAGTGTAGTATGTCACACAAATTGTTAGAAATAGAAGCTAAATTTCCCTCAAATCCCACCTTAACATCTTGAAGAAAGGAAGGCCACATTGAATAATGTGGTTTTGTGTGCACTGTTCCTGGGGAAAAGATGGGATGGTCATGGCTGAAATGCCTTTGATCATAGCTCTGCTCAATCAGGGCTGACCTGGAACTAAACAACAACAATCTCATTTACATATCGCTAATGCCAGAGTTTCCTATTTCAATTGGTAAACCTGAGTTGCCATGCTTCTGTAAAAAATGTTGATTGTTGTAGTCATCACTGTTGTTGACCACGATACAAGGACAAGCATGACCACGATACAAGTACAATCTTTTTGGGAAAAGCTAAAACAGAAAGACACACGTGCATGCGCACAGACGCATACATACACACACACAAACGAGCTTCTAGAACAGCGGTTCTCAAAGTTATTTTGTCACAGAACCCTTATGAAATTTTCCAAAAATCGCAGAACCCATACCTATATTTTACCGACAATCCCCGCCACCGTAATTTGAATTAGACATTAAGTGAAGCAAAAATTGTTTTAGAGAGAGAATCCATTTTGAAATCATGAATACCACTGTTTTTTTATAAAATAAAAATTTCATTAAATTTTATTAAATATTATTATCTTGTGAAACTCCAGAAATTTTTTCGCAGAACCCACTTTGAGAAACGTTGTTCTAGAGACAAAGATAGATAGTGATTGAATGAATGATATGAATCTTCATGAGAGGTTGTTATTTGCTAATTAAAGGTGATGCTTCTTTTGGTCATGTCTGTGTGACTCTAAGAGAAACACATCGTGTTTGTTAGAGATAGAATAAATGAGGTATAGATAGATGTATGTATAATATCAGACTGAGAATCTTAATGAGTGAGCTATGTTGTAAAGTAATTATGCATACACAATGTTGTTTGTTTAGCCCCAAGTCAGCTCTGATCAAGAAGATGTATAATCAAAGGCATTCCAACCATGACCTATCTTGGATTACATTGTCCAATGTGTACTTACATTTTTTTTAAGACAGTAAGGTATGATTTGAGAGAGATTTGGCTGCTTTTTCTAACAGTTCGAGCTACTGCAGAGAAGCTCTCACATTGGCTCGGCTTACACAATGTTGATAAAATGAGTGTATGTGTGTGTGTGTGTATGTGTGTGTGTGTGTGTGTGTGTGTGTGTGTGTGTGTGTGTGTGTGTGTGTGTGTG
>JAOPJM010128978.1:0-13625 GCA_027124095.1 Muusoctopus leioderma
CAAGGTGCCACGCAGTGGGACTGAACCCGAAACCATGCGGTTGCGAAGCGAACTCCTTAACCACACAGCCATCTGTAACATCCTGTAGAAAATGTTCTAACTCCTTTAATGATTGAGCAGAAAATGCCTAAAAACGAGTTTTTGCATCGTATTTATTATGAAATTTACAGGTAAGAAACACAGGTGCTTGAGGTGCTTTCACGCAAAAATAGTTCACTTTCACCGTATATATATAGTTGAATGATTCATATCAATTTGATGTTGTGTTGTCGTGTGGAACTGTGTCCTACAGGATGTTAATGTTATCATCAAATGACCATTAGTCATTCTGGAGTAATGGTGTTGTGAAGATTTGGGTATTTTTCAAATAAAAGTCTTGGAAAAGAATGAGACATGCTTTAAATTATAATGATTAATTCTGTGTGTAATATTTTAACTGTTCTTTTTTTAATTACAAAAATGTTCTTTATAAATTTCTTACTATTTTTTATTTATTTATTGATTTTTTTTTTCTTTTTACTTTCAGTGGCCCAGTTCACATTTCCAAGGAAATCCAATCTTGACCTTGGTTCTTATATTAGTAGTGACTCTCCATCAAATGTAGAAGAAACACAAATCATTACCCCGGACTCACCAAAATGTTCTTCCAAGAAAGTGACATACAATAGTTTCGATGAAGGTAAGACTGAGTAAAAAGGAGTTCTAACTAAAACTGAACAGATCAATTAACTTACAGCTATGTTTACATTGAAGTTTTAAACTTGACTAATGTTAACACCATGTTACATACAGCATGGCTGAGACAACTACAGAATTAGCAGTTGTTACTGTGTGTCTATTGGAAAGGCACCTAAATTTCCATGGTGTCCACTCCACCTAACTGTAAATAGATATGTGTGGTGAGAGATATAATTAATTCTGGACCCATTCAATGACCTGTGAACTAATCTATTTAATACAACAATTTCTATTTTATTGTTTTCGTTTTCACATATCATATGTGCATTTTCCCCACATCTTCCATAAGTAAAAACTTAGAAGTTTTCAATTAAAATGACCTGCTCCCAATAAATTACTTCATTTTGATATTTTTGTGGAGGGAAAATTATATCAACATTAAACTTAGTTTTTACGAATATTAGAATAGGCGCAGGCATGGCTGTGTGGTTAAGAAGTTCGCTTTGCAACCACGTGGTTTTGGGTTCTGTCCAACTGCATGGCACCTTGGGCAAGAGTCTTCTACTATAGCCTCGAGCCAACCAATGCCTTGTGAGTGGAATTGGTAGACAGACACTGTAAGAAGCCTGCCGCATATGTATGTGTGTGTGTGCTTGTCACCGCTGAACGTTTATTGATCGGCCAGTGAGTTCGTTTATATTTCCAAATAACAAAATGCCCGGCCGTTTGGTAGTTCAGTTGTAGGTTTCCCATACTTCATCAGTATGGTTGGTGACAGGAAGAGCATCCGACCGTAAAATGCTGCCTCAAGAAATCTCCGTCTAACCCATACTAGCATGAAAACACGGACGTAAAATCGATGATGATGATGATAGCGCATGCATAGGTTGAATATAATGTAGCATACTCAAACGTGAATAAAGAATACTCAATACTGTGATATAGTGTGCAGGTGCAGCAGACATACATGCATATATTGATGTATTTAAAGTTAATGTTATCATCAAATTACCACTAGTCATTCTAGAGTAATGGTGTGAACTGTTCAAACTTCAAACACATCAGTGTCAATGTTCTTTAGTTTGTTTTAGCCATCACAGTTAAGACCATGCTGTAGCTCTACCTTGGTGTAACTGTCTGAGGTTCTCATATATCAAATATAATCCTTTTGTACATACCGTAATTACACATGAAATCAAACCAGCAATTATCAATCATAATACATGCTACTGAGATTTTATTTTTGTTTTTTTTTGCCATTTTTTAATTCAGCTCGTTTAAACCACTGTTTGGAGAAGATTCATGAAGTGCTTGGGGACATCCATCAAGATGATATCCTTGTGGAGTGCATTAAGAAACATAATTATGACACAGAAGCTTCTTTGAATGAATTGCTTTCCACACCAGGTAATGAGATATGTGTATGTAAGTGTAGGTGTGCATATGTGTGTCTGTGTGTATATGCATGGATTTGTATATAACTTGTTGATATACTGGGTGATTCAGAAGTCCCTTTAGCATTTAAATGATATATAAAATTTTTATATTATATTTTGTTACAGTTTTGTTTTTATGTAGATTTTTGACACCTTTGAATAGAGCTGAGGAGATAGAGGGCACCCACCTTTGAATAGAGCTGAGGAGATAGAGGGCACCCACCTTTGAATAGAGCTGAGGAGATAGTGGGGACCTTTGAAACCTGTCGTATTGAACTGTGTGGATTTTGATGAAAATGGATGGTAACAGATGGCTGTGTTTCACTGAGACTATTTGGCCTTCCAGACCTAGGCAGGTCTTCAACTGAGCCTGTAGCTTTAAATTGCTTGAAAGTTTCACGAATGGTGACATGGCTAGGAGGTTTCCGATTTATTTCTTGTTTCAGCATTATATTGTGCTATATTTAGGACAATGAATATTCTCTCATCTTTTGATAATGACATTTTTCTAAAATATATATAAAACAATATATATATATCAAAATATATTCACTACAAAATAGCAAAGATAGTATTAAGAATATATAAAAACAAAATTGCAACAAAATAAAGATTTTCTATATCATTTAAATGCTAAAGGAACTTCTGAATTTTTTAAATTCTTTTACGCTGGACATCATTGTACAGTTATTAAATTTTTTATAATATATTGACAAGCCAAACGAAACATGTATGAGGCGTGGTCCCCCGACTCGCCTACGAGAGTGGGGACTCCATTCACAATCGATGCGGGCCGAAATCACCTGTCCAACCCATGCCAGCATGGAAAACGGACATAAAATGATGATGATTGAGTTCAAAATACCATCGGAATTGTCTTTCTTTTCCATACCTCAGGAAGGACAGAGGATACCAGTCATGTACTGCAGTCGATTAAATCGACCCCCACTACACCCACAATTTTTTTTATTTTGTATCAATGTTAGTAATCAACATGCACTTGAGCCAATATGCTGTCACTCGACCTGTTAGAAATAGCAGCCGAATCTCACACAGATTACATGCTACCATCTTAAAAAAGGACATATTGGACAATGTAGTCCTATATATACGAAAGGACAGGGTGGTCATGGCTGGAAAGTCTTTGATCATAGGTTTGCTTGATCGTGGTTGACCGGGCACTAAACAACAATCAATTGTAACCCAAATATTTTATTTTCTATAGATTGAGGACAGCAATTTATTAGAGGTAAACAGCTTTTATTTCTTTTTTTCTTTGCAATATTGGACTACAATTTAAAAAATATAACGTCCATAATATTGAGGAAACTATTATTAATTTAAATTCATTTATTTACTAAATACATTACAGTTTATAAATGAATGGTATGTGGGTGTGGTATGCATGTGACTTATATACACTTGCACAGACATATGAGTACATGCACACCATTGTTTCATGGTTGCCAGGTGATAACCACTCTGTTCAAAACTCTGCATTCACTGTATCTACTGCATTACTTTATATTAATCCATACAATCAAAGCATCTTAAGGGACACAGTGGGATTGGCTCTGCACAAACCTCTGCCTTTATACAAACAACCTATTTAAGTGTTCAAGATTTATAAGTCAGTATTATAGCAAAAATCAAGCAGTTTTGAAATGTGTCAATTAACTTGGATACTAAGGCTAAAAGAGGCAGTCGATAGACAGAATCATTAGTGTCAGACAAATGCCTTGCAAGTATTTGTTCTGAGTTCAAATCCCGCCGAAGTCAACTTTGCCTTTCATCCTTCTGGAGTCGATTCTTCTCTCTCTCTCTGTCTCTGTCTTGAGGGACTGCTCAGAGTATCCCTTTCCCCCAAGATAACCACTTTCACTCTATTGTAGTGAAAGAATATGGTTACTGAGGCTCTGGCAGAATATGGCACATGGTGGGGAGGGGGGGGGGTTAAAAAGTGATCAAATATTCCTAGAGTATTTATGAGTAAATTATTGTAGCACTAAGTGAAATCCATACAATGATGAAATATTGTTTAAAGGGCTAAGGCAGGTACACATTCTTATGGATTGGAAACAGTGAGGGACATGACTGAAGACCTCATATTTATATAGCTGGCAAAACACAACCATCTATAACAATAATTCAGGACTGCAATCTAACAAAATATTCATCAGTTGTACAGTAATTTTAGATTCTTTCGGCAGCAAGTCTTTTACGGCTATAATATTACATTGGTCATTTGAGAGTGTGTGCTTTGCCATAGACTCGGTGCTATCTTAAGGTAGGTACTATGGGTGCTGCAGCACTGAGGCCCAGGAGTCTGATGGGCCCATGAATAATATAATTTTATATTTCGATGGGGATGAGGTCCTACTTCTTCAGTATTGCACCCAAGTCCATGAGCATCTAAAGACGGTCCTGTATGAACTGCAGTTGATGGTATATGAATAGTCAACCTTTAGGTAATAGCCCTGTATTTTATGAACTTGATCATCTGCGTGTCTTTGTCAGGTGCAAAGTGTAATAGGAAACCCAGAACCAGGGGAATCTAATTGTTGGTGTGCGTCAGCGAGGTTAATCCAGAGAAAAAAAACAAAGTCAGTTATTTAGCTGTGTGGAAAAAAAGGTGTCAACATTTCGAGCAAAGCCCTTTATCAAGATAGATTAAGTGGGACAAAAAAACTTACAATTGTTATTCAGAAGTGGTCATTGTAGGCCGTGGGGCATCGCCTTCTAAGTTGTTTCGTGTAACACAGCTGGGGACAACTTAGTACATATATAATTCACAGTTGATGCTCAAATTTACGTGACTGAAAGTCATCAGGCAATACTAACTGATTACTGATGTACAGTCAAGCCCGTACAACAGTCATCAGAATGGTATACATAGCATCGATACGGTTTTGTTTTTGTAAACAAAAATGTGATCGCGATAAGCGCATCTTTATCAAAACATTTTAAGCTAATAAATTGAGTTTTTCTCTCTTTTCTTTTAATTTTGTTGATGTCAGAGTGCCGATAACAACTATAATTGTAGCCAACTTTGGCACTTGTTGGCTGTACGAAAATCAATTCCCATCTTTGTCTCGGTTTCGATAACGATTTTACTCTCTGCAATCGAATTTGAGCTACATTGTTGCGGAGTCAACAAATCACTCCCAGCTGTCATTATTAAATGTAATAAAATTGTTTTTTGCCATAGGAACGACATGCATTATGCAAAAATTCATCGAAAATCGGACATTGTTCTCCAAAAACGTGCTATATACAGACCACATCTTGGTCTTAAACCGCATAATACGGCAATCATGATTGGTCAATTTCTTTATCAGTTCATTTACGATACTGCTGATTGGCTGAACGCATGGCTTCAGCACCCAAGTTTATGAAACTATCAAACCCAGAAATAATAGAAAATCTGTTTTTCACAAATTAATGTGCACAATCAGTTTTGAGATATAACATTTCACGAATTATCATGTAGGAATTAAGTCGTCCCCAGCTGTGTTGCACGAAAGTCTGAAATTAAGCATAAAAATAGCACATGCCCTACGGCCTATTGGTAATGCATCTAAGTTGTAATATATATTCTAATTGTCCAAGAAAAGCAATTGCAGTACTATTGTTTAGACCAGCCTTTACTTGACTTCACTATTGTAAGAGTCTATGTCCAACTATGAATAGCAATGGAGGCAAGAGACTTCTCTATTCTGAAGGAGTAGCTATATTCCATACTACCTAATGATAAAGCTTTTATCTTGGGAAATGTCTATAAGACTATTATAAAAATTTGAAGTGTTATGATCATAGTATGGTCAATGACAACCAAAATGACCATGTTGCTTTGTAGTAGTATTAATTCTAATTGAACAAATGGAGAACAATTAAATGAATAATTCAACATCTTAACAGTGGCAAATGGTCAATTAATTCAGTCAAACATGGTAATATCAAGGATATCTTGAAGACTTGTTTGTAGATAGACGGTGAATTGGCATCAGAATGATGCCTTGCAGTATTCCTTCCAGCTCACTGCGCTCTGAGTTCAATTTTGCCTTTCATTCTTTTGGGGTAGATAAATTAAGTACCAGTCTAGGGTGGTAGAGTGGCAGAATCCATAGAGCATCGGACGAGTTGCCTTGCAGTATTACTTGAGTTCACCCAGTTTAACACCACCACTTGATCCTTGGGTGCCTTTAGTGGAGTTGACTCTGTTGCAAACATTCGGGCCAGGTCTCTGGTCCGAGTATACCTTCCTTCCTCCATCCATCCCTGTAAAAAGGGTAATGGTCAGTGCTTTCCCTCCTAAAACTAAGCAATAATAATAAAAAATGAATACTTTTTGTAAAAGATTACTTTCCTGAGAATCTCTTACTTTCTGAGGTTTTCTTTTCTTTGTTTAGCAGTGAAAAAGAATCAGCTGAATAATTTATCCACTTCTTCCTAACATATGAAAGAATGTAGTGGTGATGAGGACAGAGGTAAGCCTCATTTACATCTTTATGCTTTAACCCTTACGATACTAACATGCCTGAAACTGCCTCTGGTTTTACACTAGAAAGCCATTATTTTTTAAGTATTCATATTTAAATTAAAGTTTCCATTATCAATTTAAATAAAATCATTTTGTTCCAAAACAGCTTAATAATGAAAATATCAGTTACTTTATTGACTTCGAAAAGACAAAGGGCAAAGTAGACCTCGACAGGATTTGAACTCAGAGCCAGAACAAATAGACTATATTTCATTAGAAATATGGTCACAAAAGATTCCTAACGAAGCAACACATTTTGGGAGGCACAATCAATTAAATTAACCCAAATTCATGACGTTACCAATTTTTATTGAACACAGAATGAATGAAAGATTCAGGATTTAAACTCTGAGCATAAAGGGATGTTATTGAATACTGCAAGGTGCTTTACTGCTTCTGCTATCCCTAACCTTCCTTCTTACTTCATCTTGATAAGAGTTGTTGAAAAAAAAGTTTTGGATATTTTTACAATTCTACATTCTCTCTAGATGCGGCTTTGCATTTCCACTGTAGAAACTGTTGGAAATGTTTCCCAACAGGGCCGCTGCCTCCAGATAATTCTGATTTTCTCCAACTTGCAAATGGTTCCTCTCCAATTTAAATTAAAAGAGATCCACCTGAGCTAATCACATTGATGGATGTAGAGTTCAGGATTGTCACAAACCAGGTTCTCTCTTACCATCTCCACATAGGATATTCTTCATCATTTAACAATGACAACCATTGTACAATTCTCTCTCCTCTATATATATATACAACCTTAACCATGTTTATCCTTAATTCCGCTATCCTGATTAAACACTAACCTATATTTTTCAAAATAGTTGAGAATGTGCTTATACAGAATCCACTCTTAACTAGATATTAACAAACATTTCTTGTTCTGTATATTTATATCGTGCCTTTATTGCTCTGCAAATGTCTCCAACTACCACTTTGTTCAAATATCTCGTCCTACATTCAGAATTCCAACTGGTGCTCTCAATCTACCTAGAGTATACAGTGCTGCTACAAGTAAAGCTGGAACATTTGCTATCAAGACAGCAAGGTAGAGAAGGGGACCCATCAAGGAAGATGGATAATCTGAACAAGTCCATTAGTATATGGAAGTGTTCTGCTCTAATCACATGGTGGAGCTGCAAAGATGAACCTGTCTAGGAAAGCAATAACTCTGAATAAAAACTAAGTGTGTAAAGTAGTTGGGGAGATGAAGAGCTGTAAAAGTCATGCTGAAATAGGAAGGAACAGATGATGATGTACATAGTAGGGACTATAGTCTTGGATAAAACGAATAAAAGTAAAAAAACCGGACTCTGCAAGCAACCTGGGGTGGGAGGAACTGTTTAAGTCCTGTTACTGACATCTCTAGTAACAACCTAGTACACATTATAAAGTGGCTGGTGAGAAGATTAAATATTAAAATAGGACTTCAAAAATGAACCAGAGTAAGCTTTCCTTTTGAGAAATGGCATCAGATCTCCCCTAAAATTTATTATGAAGGGTTTGACAAGACATGTATAAATTCATTCTATCTGAATTTATCTTTTTAACCCTTTCATTACCGTATTTCTAATGAAACACTATTTTCAAAATTAATTGAAAATCATAAACAATCAAGAATTTAAAGGGATTTAGTAAAATAAACTTTCTTGCTTTTAAGTTGGTGTTGGGAACATAACTGAACAAAAAGTTCTTACATAAAATTATAATGGAAGGTTTAAATTTAAATATGAACACTTTAAAATGAATGTTTTTTTATCATAGAAACTGGGGCGGTTTCAGGCGGTTTGGCACCAAAAGGGTTAAAAGTATTATGAACATTTTTTGAAATTTGTTATTTCAGAGAGAAGAGGAAGTGCATCTCTCAAAATGCCCATTGCTGGTACTATTAGACTGAACTTCCAGAAGTCAGCTTCAGCAGTTAAAACAAAAAACAAAAAATAAATAAATAAAAACGTGGGCAAGGAGTGAAGTTCAGAGATTTGTAGCTCTGGAGAGAAAAGTTTACGCAAAGTGTTTCTTTCGGAATATATGGAGGTGATGAGTGAAGCGCGGGAAGACTGAGGGAGAGGAGGCAGGGTATGAAATGACCTTTAGTGAAGGTGGTATGTAGTTTGGTAGTTCAGAGAAGCAGAAGTGGTTGTAGAGGAGGCACTGAAGAGCAACATCGTGTCTTTAAATTAATGGCTGTAGCGTGCTGATGAGAGAGTCTTTGCCAATCAGACGAATGACCTTTTAGATGCAGTCTAGAATCTTCGTACGTGCAGCAGCTGCACCGTCCTAGATATTCTTTTATTCTTTTAATTGTTTTAGTCATTTGACTGCGGCTACCATGCTGGAGCACTGCCTTGGAGATCGACCCCAGTACTTAGAGGTGTTAACGTTAGAGAGGTGTTAACGTTAACAGAGAGAGAGAGAGAGAGAGAGGGAGAGGGAGAGGGAGAGAGAGAGAGAGAGAGAGAGCGAGAGAGAGAAGAAAAAAAACGAACGCTCTACACAAGTAATTGTCGTCTGCTTAAGAGTAAACAACGAGTAGAGATCATCGTAAATTTCATCATTTAAAACATGACTATAACATTTCTATTATCTATAATATTATTCTGCTATCGTCTGTGGATGTAATGCTAATAAATGAAATGGAATGTAATGCTAATAAACGAAATGGAATGTAATGGAATGTAATGCTAATAAACGAAATGGAACGAAAAAGAAGATATTATCTACACAAAACATTTATAGTTTTCGTAAGACAATTGATTGATAAACTATGGAACGAAATCGGAGACAATATATTTTAGATATACAACATATTGTTTAAGTTATTCGTAACATGTTTGACTGGCAAAAAGTATTTAACATTGATATGTATATTACTGATACATACTTTTTGAATAATTTTTGTGTGGAAAAAACTCTTAGGATTGGGGTGATGAGGTGAACGGATTAAACCAAAGCAAAAGTATTATAGAATTTCTTAGTGAAATAGTATTCATTGTAGTTCAAATTCCATTAAATTTCATTCGATGTATTTCCTTTCAATTAACACAATACACTCATACATATACATATATATACACAAACATGTTCATTTACAACATTATATGAAGATTCAGTCTGCAAACTGTGCGTCATGCAAATATTTCATGATCCCGGTGTGATTTGCCCTGAAAATTTTCCCACAAAATTATTTTTACAACCACACAAATTGTTCAGCTTTTTTTGAATTCACAGCCCAGTGGAGTAGCTACTGTACTTCGTTCACTGGGACTATGGGTTTAAGTCCAGCTATATGCACTATTCTCTGATAAGAAAATAAGGATATGGTACAACGTTTAAGATTTGTTAATTTTTTACCAACGTAGTTGTAGCGTAGCAGAATAATATTTTAGATAGATTATGCCTTTAATTGTGTTCCATAGTTCAGGTACTTTAAAGTGTTTGCCATGTATACATTATTTTTTCAACACATTTTTAATAATTTTAATAACATAGCCACAGAAGTGAACCAGTATTTTCTTATAGACAATTGTATACTCTCAAAATGACCCGTCATATGACAGGTAACACTCTATAACTCTATATTAGCTCACACTTAACCGTAAAAATTCATAATCATTAAATCCCAACCGAATTGACACTCATTATCAAACTAAAAACAAGACCTAGACGACTCTAGACACCTATCCTTATTACTCCACTAATGAAATGACACAAGAAGCAAACTAAAAACTCAATCTAGTCCAATCCAAGACACTAGAAGAACCACACAAGAATTAGGACCACATTAGAGAATAATATTGAAATGACGAGAACATACAGTACACAAATGAACGTACAAAAAACACATACAAATAAATAAACAATCATATATATATATATATATTTGTAGAGAGGGAGAGAGGTGAGTGTCGGATAAAGAGCTAAGAATTCTCATATGAAACTAAGAACCAAGCTTGTTGTTCACCAGAACACAAAAACACACATTTCGGAGGAAGCCTCCACATAGTTGCTCTACCTTCTGGAAATAGCAGCTATATCTTCCTCAAATCACACCTTACTGTCTTGAAAAGATGGGATTATCACGACTGGAATGCCTTTGATCCTATGTCTGCTTGGTCAGGGTTTACCTGCAGCAAAACACCTGCAACCAGGAATTTAATGTTCTTATTCACTGTTTTTGAACCAGTTTATTTATTGGACTGTGGCCCTGTTGGGGCACCACTGTTCTAGGGCCTAGTCAATTTCATCAACCCCAGTATGTGTTTTTTTATCAGCCTCAGAATGATGAAAGGCAAAGTGGACCTTAATTGGAACTAAGGTCTTAAAAGGGACATAACCAGTTACCACAGTATATTTTAACCAATACTCTGCCAATGTCTGCTATCCATTTGTCAATGTTCACCATTTTTATGGCCTACCAAAGTGCACCACTTGGGCACAGCGTACAGAATGAAAATAGCATCGGTTGTATGAAACAAAACAAAAACATATTTTATCATAAACTTTGTTATGAAAGTGGGCTGGTATGTATTTTCCATGTGTTCAGATAAGCACCATCTGAAAAATTTAAAAGTATCTGAAATAAGACAGCGGAATAGACAGCTGTATAGTCCACTCTTTTTCTCAAGGGACAATTCAAGGAAAATATGGTTAGAAAGATAAGGGTAATATTCTCTGTGACACAAACTTACTTATGATGTCATTGGTAACATCTGTAATGAGACACTACAATTTATTGGCCTTTTTACTTTCATTTTTATATTGCATGATTTAAAATGAATACTCTTGATTGTGCATTTCCTTAATTTCTAAATGTTTTGTAGCTGAGGCAGCAAGAGTATGAAAGAAGTCAAAAATGGATGAAAATGTTGAGAAAGTGGGACAAATATTATGGAGGAGAAAAGGTAGGTCTAAATTTCTCCTTGATGGATTTTTGTTTTTTTCTCGAAATCTCCATTTCTGTCCAACTATAGAGAGGCTTTTTCAGATTTTGAAATTTAACTGTAAAGCTAATTTAATAAGTGTTGTTTAATACCCAATGATTACCAATAATTAACATTCCTTATAAAATGTATCAAGCATATTAAGTGACAGAATTATAGAAAAATGTAGTTGGCAGTAACCATATATAGATATGTAGCAGGCAGCAAAGTATATTTTGTTTACCTCAGTACCTCCTAACTGGTTAGTGAAGTTGATATTAATTTGAATAGTTATTGGATAGAAGCTAGAATATAAATATGGGTAAGGAAAATATTCCAGAGGGATAGAGGATTGGGGAATATGTGGAGGATGACACTACATTAATCTTCTAAGTTTAGTGGAACAATGGCTATTGTAGTAATGCCAGAAGCAGAAGATGGGTGAAACAGCTCAGCCAGTTGTTGGTTGTTGAATGTTGTTTAATAGTAGAATATGTACACCTTAATCCTGGGTGCTCTCTGCTATCCCAGATGTGATAGTTAATATTTTTAAAAGTTATTGTTTGGTCTTGAAGAAGAGAAAGGCTGGCTTTTGTTACATAATTTTGGCTCTGTTGAATGTATGAGATTTCAAGGAATGATCTTCTCAAATTATTTAGTTTAACATTTTTAGGAAATGTGATGAAAACATTTCTTTCTATTTGTTATTAAGTAAGATGAATTATAACTTAATGTTTTGCTTATTTTAAGTAATTTTGATTATTTTCTAGATGGCACGCCGGATATACAAAGGTATCCCCGAGAGAATGCGTGGAATTGTCTGGGCCCGACTTCTTGATGTAAAGAAAGTAAAATCAGAACAAGAAGGAATCTATGAGGTTTGTGATTTTTAAATACAAAGTTCTGTCATTTAGTCCTATAGAAAACCATCAGTAATATAACATTCTATGTAGCCTAACTTTTCTTGGTATTTTATCACTTTCATAAGCTGATCCAAGTATTTGAGCTCCCCTTCCTTCCCTTAAAACAGTCATTAGTGATGACACCTTCTTATCTTACAGTTCTGTGATGCAAATGAATTTATCATTTGTAATACAATTTCAGAAAACCAGATAGACAATTTGTTACTGATCAGAATAAAATGATATCTTTTGTGTTCATAACCATTGTCTATCTCTGGAGGGAAATATGTTCCCCAACATGGATCAATGGTTAGTACAGCTTAAAAGCTATGAAGTTAGGGAGGCTAAGCATGATTAGGCTCAGAATGTGGAAGCTGAAGTACGCTTCAATGATAGATAACTTCTGCCACCGATAGTGATTAGGACTTGGGCAAATTCAAAAAGATTTAAAGAATTGCTATCACTGTTAATAAGGAAGTGTATAAAAGCAAACTGGGTCATGTATAAAAAAACATGATACTGTACAACATTAAATATGACCAATGAATGAGGGGGAGGGTGTGCAGTAACTAAAAAGGAATTCATTGAGTATGGTTTATTAATTGTATGTATTAATATAGATATCACAAAAAGCTTAAGAACAAGTGAGTTGAAGAAGAAACTTGGTATCAAAAGCATTGACAGATGTATGCTAGAGAGACACACCTATGCTATAATGTGAATGGATGATACATAAGACTTAATGGTGGAAGGTACTTTCAGTAGATATAGACCAAGGAAGACTTGCAATGAAGTTAGATGAGATCTGAGATTGTTGTTCTTCACAAGGAAGATGATGCAGGACTAAGACTCCTAGAGAGATTAGACTTGTCCAGTCCATGCCAACATGGGGGGAAAAAATGGGATGATACAAAAAGTATACAATAATGCATATTTTAGAAGTGAGACATGGTATGGTAAGCTAGATAATGCATCCTGGTTGTGAATATCAACTTGAGGCAGAGTAAATGCAAATTAACTGATATATAGGTGATTATTAGAAGCATTCCTCATCATCGTTTTACGTCCGTTTTCCATGCTGGCATGGGTTGGATGGGTGATTTCGGCCCGCGTCACTTCCTCATTGGAGTCACCACTCTCCCAGACG
>JAOPJM010129076.1:0-13624 GCA_027124095.1 Muusoctopus leioderma
GAATATCATATGACGTCCATAATCTCGTACATAAAGACTTGCTATTGATTCATTTACGTTTAACAAATTAAAAAAAATGTTTCTACATATTCTGCTAGTTAGTTATAAGTTCGTTGATTACAAAGACATATTTAGGTATCTAGAAATATGCTATCTAGAATTTAGGTAAACTAAAATTATGTCGGTGTATTTTTCAAGCTTTTTAATATTATTATTAACACTTTTCGTCCTTCCGTGGTAGATCAAATAAGTAGCAGTAAAGCATTGGGGTGGATAAAATCGACTATATCCCATCTCTCCGAAATTCATGGCCTTGAGCCTATAACAGATAATCATTCTTATTATTAGCATTGTCACTCCACTGGGGAGGTACGTATCTATGTTCCCCAGTCCCTATGTTACCCAGCCCCTATGTTCCCCAGTCCCTATGTTCCCAAGTCCCTATGTTACCCAGCCCCTATGTTCCCCAGTCCCTATGTTCCCCAGTCCCTATGTTCCCAAGTCCCTATGTTCCCAAGTCCCTATGTTGCCCAGCCCCTATGTTCCCCAGTCCCTATGTTCCCCAGTCCCTATGTTCCCCAGTCCCTATGTTACCCAGCCCCTATGTTCCCCAGTCCCTATGTTCCCCAGTCCCTATGTTACCCAGCCCCTATGTTCCCCAGTCCCTATGTTCCCCAGTCCCTATGTTCCCAAGTCCCTATGTTACCCAGCCCCTATGTTACCCGGTCTCTATGGAATCACTTATGTAAATAAATGAAAATGATACCACTATGCATTTCTGAGGCAGTTAATCGTCTTTCCCACCCGAGCCCCCACCCCCATCCGGTGATCTCGGATTTCAACGTCCTAAATTCACAAGATCCGTTTGTAAACATTACGACGAACATTCTTATACTTCCTGCTACAACGGCGTAAAGCAGGAAACTGATGCATAGCCCCGCTAACTCTAATCCTAGCCCTAATTCCGGTCCATCCCCGACCCCCAAAAGCGGGGTACTGACGCTCCCCAAATGGTTGTTTAACTTCTTAAACACCATTGTCTAGAATAGGTGTTTACCTAGCTCCCTTAACACCATTGTTTAAAATGGTGGTTGCCTAGCTCCCTAAACACCATTGTCTTGAATGGGTGTTAACATAGCTCCCTAAACACCATTATCTAGAATGGGTGTTTGTCTAGCTCCCTAAACACCATTGTCTTGAATGGGTGTTCGCCTAGCTCCCTAAACACCATTATCTAGAATGGGTGTTTACCTAGCTCTCTAAACACCATTATCTATAATGGGTGTTCACCTAGCTCCCTAAATACCATTATCTAGAATGGGTGTTTACCTAACTCCCTAAACACCATTATCTAGAATGGGTGTTTGCCTAGTTCCCTAAATGCCATTATCTAGAATGGGTGTTTACCGAACTCCCTAAATGCCATTATCTAGAATGGGTGTTTACCGAACTCTCTAAATGCCATTATCTAGATTGAGTGTTTACTGCCCAGAACATTAGTCTTTTCCTCTTCCTGATGGCAAACCAATTTATTCTACATTTGAACTGTTTATACCGACTAATTACCGACGGTGACCAGTGGCATAACATGGGTTCTCAGTGCCCAATGGGGCAAAGACTCTTTTATCCCCCCCCCCCTATTTAAATTAACAGGCATGATAGACCAGGAGGAAATTTTGCGCCGCTTCACACTTGCGCCAGTGGGCGATTGCCTTCCCTGTCCCCCATCTTGCTACTTCTCTGACACAGACTATCACTAGTTTCCTCGGATGCTACTGTTTACTTTATTGATTGAGCTGTTGTTCTAAACAGGATCCTTCGCCATACATTCTTGTGTTGTATGTACATCACCTGCCTCTAGTAAATAAGTGTTGTTGTTGTTATTATTGTTTAGCTCCAGGTCAGCCGTGATTTAGTAAACATACGGTCTAAGATATTCCAGCCATGACCGCTCTGTCATTTATTTACGTTATCTAATGTGTCCGTCTTTGTTTTTAAGATGGAAGTGTGTGATTTGAAGGGAGATTTAGCTGCTATTTCTTGCAGGCCGTGCGAGCTAGTAGCGGCTCCCTTGTTGACACGAGAGAGGAGGGGGAAACAGGTAAGTACTTAATAGGTGTGTTGTGTTTAGAGAATCTCTGTTTTTATTGAGAGGTATCCCCTGCCCCCCTCCCGCTAGATAGAAACGTAGACTGTTGCAGGTTACGTTCATTTAAAGATTTGAACTCATCAGTGCAACTTAACGAAACATGTGTTCTCATCTAACAACAGTACCTGTATACAGCCAGGTAGACTGAACCAGTGAAAGTGAAGTATCTTGAGTAACACTGACACAGCGCAGTGCCAGTTGCAGGACACAAACAGTCGACCGTTTGACCAATAGCCTAATACTTTTATTGGCACGGTCAGCAGCGACCTTCTCTATCTATCTATCTATCTATCTATCTATCTATCTGTCTGTCTGTCTGCCTGTCTGTCTATCTATCACCGTTTTGCTAGGCATTTTGTTGGACATTCTACCGTTTCTGCTATCCAAACATTAACATCTATCACCATACAACAACGAAGCATTGATGGAGGCCACTAGTAGGTCGCTTGACCTGCTAGAAGTAGAAACCAAAATCTCCTTCGAATTACACCTTACTGTCTCTAAAAAAAAACCCCACATTGGATAGCTGTTGCTGTTGTTGTGTTGCCCACAGGTCAGCCTTGATCGAGCAGTCTTATGGTTTATGGTACACAGGTAGTTGGCCGAACGATGATGTCTGACCCACAGATCCTTCTTCCTAGTTATACAGTGTTTCTGTTTGGTCGAGGACCACACTGAACACTCTGACATGCAGTGCTGAATTATATGGGTTACAGCATGATAGTCTGGACACATTGCGCTCCTTCCACTGTCCAGTCTACTCCTATATACTCGTAGATTCTAGTGGTGGCCACAGCGGAAGCGTGAAAAGTGGACACAGTCGGAGCGTCACAGTTGCTGCTCCTCTGCACTTATAAGCGGTGGTGGTAGTGATGTGCAACACAGCACAGAGTTAGGGGCTAGTGAGGCTATTGATGTTCTAGCTATTTCTATATGCATATATTCGTTATGCTTGTCCGGGCTGAGTGGCAAAAGTTGTGTTTTTAAGATGTTGTAGTAGTGTTCTGAGGTGTTTTATATGTGTGCGGTTGTTTGAAGGTGGCTTTTTCCCTGTAGTGACAGGGACTGTAAGGGTTGAAATATGCTGTGACCTGAAACCGTGTACCTTGCATGTCCAGGTGGTCTTCCCTTTTTAGTATCTTTGTTTGGTTGTGTAGGTGGTTTGTGGATGTGCTCTGCATACAACCTGTTATGATACGCAGTGCACTGTTTTGTGCTCTTTGTAGTTTATTGTGGTTTGTTGTAGAGAGATTGGGGGCCCCAGGAAGGGCTGGCATAATCCATGATGGATCAAATATATTGTTTGTACACAATTGTTGTTATTTCTATCTGTTGGTAGAAAGTGGTACCTGTAATTGCTTTAAGTATGGTTGTGTGTCGCTTTGCTTTCTTTATCATGTCATCTGTGTATGTTGAAAATGTTGTGGGGGCGTTGTATGTAACTCCTTGTATTTTTGTATTCTGTGTGTGTGTGGTATGTTTACGTTGTTGAGTATAGTGGTTGGTTATTCTCTGGTGTTGCTGGTAAGAAGTGGAATCGTAGATTTAATAAGTTGTACTTTAAGTCTGTTGTTGTGGAATCAGGTTTCTAAGTGATTTAAATAGGGTTGGAGTAAATGTGCAGCAGTGTTTGAGAGTAGTAGGAGTATGTGAGTGTAATGTCATCTGCATATGAGGCTGTCTGCATGGTTTGTTGAAGTGTGGGAAAGTCATGTATGGTATTGTTTGAAAAGAGTGGGTGAGAGGATGGATCCCCGTGGTACTCCATTCGGGAAATTGCCGTTTCTTGAAGCATTGTAATTCTACAATACATAGACTTGGCGGTGTGATAGGTAGTTCGCTCGCCAGCATTTTAGTGTTGTTTCTTAAGGTGGTGTTGAGTGTTTTTTCTATACGTGATAGCTGGGAATGGAGTCGAAAGTTTTGTTGATGTCAATCGTAGTTAGACTGGTACTTGTAGGAGGTTTTTCCTTTGCTGTTGAAGTCATCATGTAATTTCTGTGTTAGATTTGTGAGTTGTGTGGTGGTTGAGTGTAATGGTCTGAATCCGTGTTGTGACTTGGAAAGGTGAATGTGTGGAATGTTGTCCAAGGTACAATATGCCTGAAAAAAGTTGGGATGGTCATGGCTGGAATGCTTTTCATCATACGTTTACTCGACCAGGACTGATATGGGGGATGAACAACATCAACAGGTTCATCCAGAAGTTGAGACCATGAAAGTCAAGAAAAGTCGATGTTCTAAGCAAAGATTGTTTGTTTTCGGACTCCCTTTCTCATCCCGAGGCACGTCCCCGAGACAACGCTTCGATCGGTACTCCTTGTAATTGCATTTAGGTAATACTCCTTAGCTAGGTCAGGGATTGAACCTGAAGCCTCTACAGGGTCACTTGACCTGTTAGAAATAGCAGCCAAATCACGCCCACCATTATAAAAAGTTACACACAAAAGACAGGATGGTCACAGCTGGAATGCTATTGATCTTATGTCTTCTCGATCAGAGCTGACGTGGGGCTAAGCAACAGCAAGAATAACAACTATTTGTTGCCTTGTGCCAAAGTGAGAAATCAATATTTATCATTCAATGAGAGCACGGGTGGCTGAGTACGAGACAACTAACTGATAGGTCACAAGTTCGTATCCTGTTAAGGTACTGTGCTGTGTCTGTGACCAAGACTCACAAATGGTCCAGTTTGCCTAGCTGTAAATAGGTACCACAGAATAGGAACTACATGCCACTCCAAGCAGTGGCAGTTCCGTAAAATTGATATGTTGTCTGTTAGCTTGGGGTGCTTTCAACCTCTCATGTGGATATAACTTAGAGAGGGATGGAGTCCACCAGGATGATTCAACCGAGATACACCACGTGAAGATGAAGCCTTCATTGGTACTCTTATGACTCAATGGGTTAAGGGTCACGCCACACATTATTCAGTGAGTAAGCTACAGGCAAATTGAGCTTCATATCCGGTTCAGTTTATTTCACTTTTATGAGCGAGAAAACCAAAGAACAGATGTTTGCGAACGAAATCACTTGAGATATTTGTTCTACATCGTGTTAGACACTTCCGCCGTTAGAAATGCAGTGAACCAGTGATTGGCCCATTGGAAACTTTTAACCAACGACGCTATTATTCACAAAATGTGATATGAATAAATAAATATTATCCCTTGTGGTCAAGGAAGATGTTCAACTGGCGGTGGGTGAGGATATTCTGTGCATGTTGAGTTTAATGTGGAATAGGATGTTGCACACACACACCAGTAGCTATCACGTGCATCCGGCAGTTAGAACTGGAGTCCAGATCTATTAACAAGGTGTCACACTGTGACGACTTGTGGGTTCAAGTTCCTTTGGTCCCTAACCCCGACAGCTAAGGTGAACTGAAGCAATGTAGAATAAAGTGTTCTGTTCCAGAAACACAACTAAACACCACTAGCAGTAGATTTGTACTCATGATTCATGATCAGGCATTTCAATACCTTATCTGCTCAGCCATCTCGTCTCTTCCCTTTACACTTGGGAATCCAACCATGAACGTTAACCCAGAAAGGGATGAGATCCACCAGACTAACTTACCAGACACACTGCATAAGACTGAATCCTTCTGTATTGTCCTAATAACCAAAGATAATTATAGTTTATTTTAACCATTCATTATTTAGTTATATTTTTCCCTTGTCAATGCCGTATCTCGAAGGTAGGGACGAGCCCGTAATTATTAAGAGCATTGCATTAGTTATTACCAGTTGGTGGAGGTCGGTGCTTGAGAGGATTTTTACGATTAGGAACAGGTATTCTATTGTCCCAGTCTATAGTCCTAGAATTTCAAATAAACCGATATAAATGTATATCCTTGTGCCTAGATAGGTGTTCATACTTCCTCAGGAGCCTTAGCTGTATAAATTGGTTCAACCCTGGCCGTGAACTCTCTTCGTTGACAGCACGCCCTTTGTCAGACTTTCAAATTAATTGATTAAAAAAAAACTTTAGTGCGTGCGTGCGTGCGCGCGTGTGGAGAATAGTCAATTGAATCAATCATGTATACGGCTGGTATTTTATCGAACCTCGAAACAAATTCGACCACAACAGGATTTAATTGATAACGCACAACGACGAAAATGAATACTGTAAGGTTTATAGTCAGACTAATCTATCTGCTTAGATAGAAGTGCCAAAATATATTATTAGAATGTTTCTTTTTGTTTCAACTAGGTTTAAGTATTTTGAGATCTTCACTGTATTTTAGTATCAGGATTTGCTGATTATCAAGTCATACCATCACTATTTAGAAATGGATTCGTTGAATATATAAGAATGAACTATTCTGAAAATTGTTCTATATATAGAAGTAATACGTAATCATAGCACGTGACACAACAGTCGGTGGTAACCTAGTTATCTCTGAAATATGTGCGCTTCCGGTTTACTATTTATTTGTTTAAGACGAATGGGGTGGTAGTGGCACCAATAGTAGAATGTAAAGTGTATACGAACTGGTTTGGTGCCTCACATATCGTTGAAATTTTACAGGTGTTGACGAAATAAGTACCAGTAATATAATCGACCATACATTCTTTAAAAAAAACGGACAACATTTTTTTCTCTGATTTATCGAGCAATCGTTTCTGTTGAGATTAATTTCTAAATGTGTTCAAATATGAACTTGGTTGACCTAATTTTGGTAATGAGTTGCTAAAGAATTCAGAACTTGGGGGAGGGGAGGGGGAAATGGTCCAAAGCTGTAGATTTTCTTGATAACGACAGTTTACCGTGCTTTTTGTTTTGAATAAAATTCTAACCAGCAGTTTTTAATAATCTTTCTATTCTTCGTTCACAACTTTGCACCAAAGTTCAAGAAAATGGTAGGGTGATCAGGTTTAGTGACATTTAGACAAAGCAAGTAGCTGTATTTAGGAAAGCATTTATCCCAGACATTTAAGTCTTTCGATCACATTTACATTATGGAAAATATATTGTCATGTAAAATCAAAATTTCTCCAAAACGTTTAAGATGTTCAATTTTTAAAAAATAAATAATTTTATTTTACCACTAATAAACGGTTGTTTCTTAATTATCGGAATAATTGACAGAAAAATACTGCAAATATGAGTTTACGCCGATTCCTATCGGCAACATAAACGATATGTTCAGTGTTTCATGACTCACGGACATTCGAAAATGCTTTACAGCTTTCAATTGACTTTAATACCGAACTCACATAAGTATTTATCGAATATCCTATATATTACACTTGATAGAGCCAAGCTGAAAGTATGGTTGTTGAAGGATCTTTAAATGGACGTGTTTCTTTCTGTTTGTAAGTTGGCAGTGACAATCACAGGATTAAAGCTAGGAACTATAAAGTTGCCGGTTCACAATTTCTGAGCTGTCCCAATTTAGCAAGGTTGAATCGTTTAGGAGAGATGCTATGTTCATGTGTTACGTAAACAGAGGGAGCCTCTACGTAGTCGATAGACCGACTAGAAATAGCGGCCATATCTCCCTCAAATCACACCCTACTGTATTAGAAAAGGACATGTTGGATAATGTGGTTTCGGGTTCCCTGCACATAGGAAAAAGACGGGATGTTCACGGTTGGAAAGCCTTTGATCATAGGTTTGCTCAGTCAGAGCTGACCTGGGACTAAACAACAACAAACATGTAAGTGAATCAAAGCAATATCGTAGCTGCTGCTGCTGTTGATGTTTTTAGTCTTTACTCCCAACTCTACTTCTGGACAAATATTTTCCATTATTTCAAATAAAACCCTTTGTTATCTATATTTAGCTCCCGCTAAATTAATTTCTGTATTCACACCCGTGTCTATAAACTTCCATTGTTAGCCGATGTTCAACGAGACACGCTGACACAGGAAATGTGCAGTGGATTGTTCACAAAACTTCGTGAGAAAACGAACGTCTTCACAACCTCGAAAACCAGATTGGTAACACTTCATATATCAGCCATGGCGACACCTGTTTATCAAATGATCATAGTTGAAAAGACAACTTTCAAGAAGTGGGCCAAAGCTTTCTAAAATAAGGAAATACATCGATGTAGACAAATAACGAAAGCTTTTGATAAAGATCAAAGCATTCTTTTTTTTTTAAATAAAGAATTACACAGACACAAATATATAGTTAAAATAATCTTTATTCACAAAAAATATATATACATAAATTGCAATAGAATTCTTTATTGAACAGAAGGATACAATTGTTTTATTAGTTTTTTTTATTTATTGTTATAAACCTACATTGACCAGTGGAGTTAACCTGAATTTCGAAATTTGTTCGATGATTATATTATACACAGAATCATGTATGCATGAGACATTATGAGAGAAAACACCAATTATGCTACTACCACAAGTAAACATAATATAAGAATAACAAAAAAAAAGTAGTCGCAAGTTAGGATTTTGTCTATAAAAAATAGTATGTTGTCTTTTATTCCATTGTTAAAACAGCATACATTATAAAGTCACTTGCCAAACAAGTACAACTCCAAAATTATAAAGTTGACTATTTATATAAACCTTCAGAGTTACCACATTGACTAGTCACGACTAATTTATACTCAGCAACGTCGTCAACCTATCTATATTAATTAAAGAGATCAATGACCTAAAATTGTATTATATTTTACATCAAGACAAAATATTTTTACTAGGTCTTAGATTCTAACTACAGATATGTATTCGTATTACTAATATATATATATATACATATCTATATATATATATATATCTCTCTCTCTATATATATATGCACACTCAAACGAACTTATACAGAAAGCAAGTGAACCATAAAGAGGACATTCAACATGTTTATGTTCAAATTCTGCTTTAGTAACCAGTCATTTGCTGTATACATACACCCAGGCTATATGTATACCGAGACATATATAATTATTAATAAGGGATATAACCTTCAAACGTTATGTAGCATGAGTATTTCAGTGTTATGTCGAAAATGTATTTCAATCAGCAGCTGTGTGATTATTGGAGGTGGTGGTGAGGGAGGTGGTGGTGGTGGTAATTCCTGGCATGCTGATTTCAAAATTCCTATTTAGTTTTACTCATCACATTCACAGTAATGTGTGTGTGTGTGTGTATATATATATATTTGAACATAAATTTTAACTATTATATATTACTGTATACAATCTTATGTGTGTGTATATATATATACACACACGCATAAGATTGTATACAGTAATATATAATAGTTAAAATTTGTACACCATTTCAAGAATTGTCAAAATATATCCATTATTTACTTATACTATGTATTTAATAGAATCGATGTTAGAAAAGAAAATTGCAAAATAAACAATTTTCAACAGGATATGTTCTATAATTGCCTGAAACAATTGTATAATTGTTCCTGAAAATTACCACAAAACAGTTGGTAGGTGCTGATTAAAAAAAAGTAATGACAGAGACATACTTAGGCTCCAAAGTGGTTATATAAATGTTTGCTCTGTCATTTTATACAGACAGAAAAAAAACTGGTGACCTTAAAAGTAAATTTTTGTGAAAATTAAAACAAATATTATTGCAGTTTCTGTTGATTTTAGCTTTCGTCAACTTGGATGCAGAATGTGTAAAAACGCAGTTTTGATATTCTCCTCTTGAGTGATTGATTTCCAAGCAATTGTGTCAAGTATAGTGGAGACCAAGGTAAACGTTTTCACTGAGACATTAATAGATGAAAGATGTCAAGGTCAGTGCAACATTATAGTATAATGGTTAATTGGGTTTGGTGTTCGAATCAAGATGAACACCACGTAAAATAACCATGAAAATTAAAAATATAAATATAACTAAAGAATTACGTTTTATTATATTTTCTATATTTTTGTAGTTCCAATTAGATAAAAAATATCTATGATAGAACCCCCCCCCCCTAATAAATTGAGGAGAAAACAATATAAAAATTAATTAAATAGACACTGTCATTAAAAAACAGTTTCAAATTGCAGGCCAATATAATAAGTGAATTGTTTGTTTTGGAATAGAATTACAGAAAATGTCTGGGAAACAGCATTGAAATTGTGTCACCTCTGGTTTCCTTCTTCGTGGAATGAGGAAGAAAAACAGTGGTGACACAATTCCAACAAGTATCAGGTTCAAAGACTAATTTTACAAAGTAGAATCAGATAAAGTTGAAAATAACCCATACAGTATGGAGATGAACATAAGCTCAAGTAGAAATATGTATTCTCTCAAATTATACGACAGAATTACTAGAAATATTGAAATAATACGAGTTGTTATGCTGACCACATTCCAAACCATTTATAGTGGGAGAGAACTCTTGTAACTGTTCGTGAATAACTATTTACTGAATAAAAGATAACGGGTTTAACTTTCTTTTTGATGCCAACTTCGAAATTTATGGTATCTAATTAATTCTACCTCTGCAACATTATATATATATATATAGTAGGTTTGGACAATGCTGTGTCATTAAATGTACATTTACATTATAAATATGAACAACTAGGTCAGAGAAAGAAAAAAAAAGGGGGGGGGGAGTCACCCCAGATATTTGGCTTGCGGAGTCTGTGATAGTTATTACATTGCATTTAGCCCTCTTTATAACGTAGTTTTCTAAACTGAAATACATTATCAGTTCCTATTGTCCATATAAAGAATTATCTGCTCTGTAGAATAGAAATAGAAAATAAAGTGCCAGTGTATGGAAGGTTCTAGGATTCAACAGAAATATAGTAAAATGACGACTTTAATGGAATAGTCAGGATTAAATTAACAGATCTGAAGCTAGTTTTAGCCATCATAGCTAAGCTAAGGACATGGTGGAACACCGCTTTTAGTTGTGATGCCAGTGAAGGAAAGGGAACAAAACTGATTCTAAAAGTGACACCTTAGTTTTTGGAATCAAGTCAGTCAGTAAGAAATAAATCAACCATTTCTATTTTGGTTAAGGATTTAAGAAGTGTTAGAATTAACAACCCAAGACTAGCTGAAATTACATTTCTCCTTTTTGGTAAAATGTTCTTAAAATATATGCATTTTAATTAGGTAATTCTATTTTTCATATGGAGATTTTACAAGCCAACTAACTGAAAGGCACACTCATAAAAAAATAAAAAAAATAAAAATTCAGACCGAATATATTCAAAAGATATATTGGGAAACGGACCACCGGAAGTACAATGGAAGTAACATTGTAGAAACCTCAAGTCAGTCTGTTTGACGCGTGTGTGCTTGTGTTGTGGTGAAGGGGGACTAATATTAAACAAATATTAAACTTGAACATTCATGGCAAAAAACAAAACAAAAAAAAATTGTAACTTCTCCAATTGAATTTCCACCCCCCTCCAATCTATTTAACTTTTTCCGACAACAAAGTTAAAACAAAGAAAATGGAATACTTTTTCCAAGATAAGACTTCATGTCAACACAATTTTCCAGGCTATTAGTGCTGTATTTGGTTTAGACTTACCCTCTTACGTAAATATAGGTCTATAAAGAGGACACACTATCAGTTGCTTAATTGAATTATAAAATATCAGTCCACTGCCGTCTTCTTAAAAGATATGTCTATCAGTTTTGTTCCAGTTTAAAGATTTACTCAATGCATGACTGTTATTTTGTCCAGAATCAAAAATTAGAGACACTTCAAATCATGTATTTATCACGTTATGTACATTGTCTTAGACCTCGCCGCTAAGACACGTAAATCAAAATATCTTTTCCTTCTTGTAACTAAAATGTTTTCTCGTATTGCATACAATTAGATATTTCAAAGTCCCTTAACTGAGGCCCCCCCCCTCCCGACCGACAAGGTTTCCCTATAGGCATCAAGCTGAAACATCAAGTGCTTTAACTTCAAAAATCAAGTAAGTCCTGCAAGAGCTATGAGTATGGCTTATCTTCGGACTAAAAACATCCTTCAACTTAGACATTAATGAACATCACTAATTAGTTAATTAATCTAACATTTATTTAAATGTAGTTCAAGTCTTTGATGAATGCATTCAGTGTGGAGGCTAATTTTACAATTTATGTCTATCTGGTCGCTTGCTTTGAGCAAATGTTTTCTTTGTGCCATAATTATTCCTACAATTATGTACCACAATTAACAGTAATTATGTTTCTACTATGACTAGGGTGTAGTGTGATAATATCTGCTCGCTCATTACTCAATTGACATTGATAAAACGCTTGGACAGAGGTACCCTGATGGAAGTATGTTTGTAGATACTCGACTTTTGAAGGTTATAAATGATATTTTAAAATCATGTTTTCTATTCTTTATCTAATTCCGTCTTTGTGTAATTTACCGCTCCATGATGTTTCAGGCCCAATATATAAAATTTGCGACCCGGTTTCAGTTCCCAGTAGTAGCCAATATCACTCCATTTAAGTCGCTACCGTTCTTACGATATGAATGGTGCACAACAATATCAATTCCATACCCGGCTTAACGTATTATATTGTTCCTATGTAAGACAACATCAATAGTCATTGCCATTTCTCTATTTCGATACGAGATCCTATTTTAGTCGGTCTGTTTGAACCTGGATCTAGATAAAACATTCCATAAAAGATAATCGGAGTAGAGTTTGATTTCTTTCATTAGCTACCCGCAGATTTCACCTCAATTGGATCTGTAAGCCGTCTGTTCGAATTGAAAATACAATAACCCCTATCCCACCTCACTTAATAATCATCACAGAATATTGATCACCAGGCACATATACATTTCATTCCTTTCTCAAAAGACTTGACTTTGATATCTCGCATAAAATATATATAAAACTACTTTTGCTCAACTCACACACACAGGACCTTAAGAGAAAATAGAGATATGCTCCAAGGTGATTAACAAAACATTGAAATAGGCGTTTCCAGTTGAACGACGTCTAGCTAGCGTTTTAATGCTCCCTGCATTAAACATGTTAATACTAACTTAACTATAAAGGAGTTGATTTGAGATTTTTAAAGGAGTAAAAAATAAACTTGGCCACATTCTGTATTGATGGGAAAACAACATCTATGCCGATTACATGAGACGGAGGGAGTGGTTGTTTAACAACACCGGTTTCTACAAAGTGAAGGGGATTGCCGTACTTTCCGAAATAAAGGATTGTAAATAGTTTACTGCAGAAACAACGTCAAATAGGCGCCGCCGCTTCACTTCACTATTATGGACCGGCTCACGTACATTTTACGTTATGAAGTCGATTTGCTTTAACTATGTCAATAATGTCCTTGACAAAGACATGGACGTAACACAGTCTACACTCTACATATTTGTGTCCTTGTGCCTAAATAAGAAAGTAATATTTTTATACTTGTTATCTACTTAGTGTAACGACGTCTTTTAGTTATAAATAAAGAATGTGAAAAATACAATTCTTTCAAAATATTATATATATATATATATATATATAAACAATATTTATTTTGGTATACGTATACGAAAGCGTCAAGCTCT
>JAOPJM010129272.1:0-13621 GCA_027124095.1 Muusoctopus leioderma
GATGGAAACTGCAGAAGCCCGTCGTATATATATATGTATATGTATATATATATATATGTATATATATATATATATATATATATATATATATATGTGTATATATATGTGCGTGCATATGTGTGTTTGTGTTTGTCTCTGTATCTGTCTGTTTACCTCCCGTAACTTAGCGGTTCGGCAATAGAGACGAATAGAATAAGTACCAGTCTTAAAAAATAAGTACTGGGGTCGATCTGATCAACTAAAACCCTCCAAGGTGGTGCCCCAGTATGGCCACAGTCAAATGACTGAAACAAGTAAAAGAGTAAAAGAGTATGATCATGATCATGAAGATCATCATAATGTTTGTCATCATCATCATCATCATCATCATCATCATCATCATCATCATCACCATCGTCATAATCATCATTATCATCACCATTGTGATTGTCATCGCCAGCTTGGACATTGTGGTTGTCGTCATCATCGTCGCCATCATCATTGCCATTTTCATTCTCATTGTCATTATCATCATCATAATTATTCTTTTTATTTTCTAGTGGTGGTGTGGAAGTTAACAATAACCATCTTAAAATTATCATTTTGAATTTGATTTTGAGCCCTTAACTCCTAATTAAGTCGTAGGGGTGCAGTCATAACATACAGCATTTCTTGGGTATTTATTTAAACATGGCCATGCCCATCAACAACAGTGATGATAATAATAATAATAATAATAATAATGATAATGATAATGATAATAATAATGATAATTATAATAATGATTTCTTTTATTTGCCACCAGGGCAACGGATGAGAGGCAGACATAAAATGTGGGGATTTACATATATAATCGAATAAGTAAAAAAAGAAGGGGATGAGATATAAGTATACATAGTATACAAATAATGATGATGATGATGTAGTCCTCCTGATATAGGAGGACCTCCATCTAGCACCAGTTGAGGAACTCCACAGATCCTAGCTCACCCTGAACACCAAGGGCAAGTGCCCTCTCCAACTGTCGTTCTCCTACCTAGAGGCATATACTTAGAGCAGTTCCATCCACTCTTGCCATTTTTGCCACTCTGCCCCACTTTTCAACAAAATCATTGGAGGACAGCACCTCCCTCTCCACCTTCGCCTTCCTTTTCAGGTGAAACTTTAAAAAGTCGATGAGTGCTCAACCAAAGAGGAAGGTGTTTGTCCTCAGACCTTTCAGCCTCGCCCACCACACAACCTCTTTCACTCTAACCACCAGACAGAAGAAAACAGCCTTCCCTGCCCAGTTAAAGGAGGGCGGGGAAGCTATCATCACAATGGGCTCGGCTGATAACCGGATCCATCCCACCTGCAACAGCAGCTGTTCGACATAACTCCACAAGTCAGTAATGCCCGGACACTGAACAAGTGCGTGCAGAACAGTTTCATCGCTCTATGTGCATCTCGGACAGGTCCGTCTGATGACACTTCCATGCCTGTAGAGTTTATCTCAAACTGGTAGCACCCCTTGGTAGCACTGCCAGGCCAAGGACTTCTGGAAGTTAGCCATAGTAGTCCTCAACCTGAAAGTTTTCCGGAACAGACTAGCTAGTTCATTTTCATCGACACCCAGAGTTTCCCCAAGAACGTCGTCACTCTTCTCCTCCACTATAATAATAGATAAATTCTTAGCTTGTTGAATGAAACCTAAATCTCCCCATGATCAAAACCATCTCACTAACTTCATTTGGGAAGATACTGCATTATTGGAAAGAACATAGAAGTCTCTACTACATTACATTTAATATGTGAATCACACAATAACTCACAGTTTCATTTGCAGCAGATCAACTATGAGCTTTCTACACCAAGAGATAATCTCATTTAACTATAGTCATTGTTCTTGTTGTTGTGTATACCAACCCACTCCGCCTCAGCTCTGCTCAAGCAGATCTATGGCATGCAGGTTGCTGATCAAACATCTGTTTATAACCCACATATCCAGTACTCCAGATATTCCATGCCTTTATCTTCTTGAGGACTGTATATTTCCGGAATGTTGATCTGATCTGTATGATCTGACGGGTATCAAATTTTCTATTACTCAACTGGTATTCCAGCTATAATAATAATAAAAAATAATAATGAGTTTATTGTATACAGTGCTCAACTGCACCACAACTCATCAAAAAAGGGTAGAAGAGGAGACAGAAAGCAGCGGTAAGACAAGTAAAGAAAGACAGTAACGATAGCCAAAGGTACATGCAGAGTACACAAGATAAGGCACAGCAAGACAGAAAAGTGAACAGTAAAGGATCCATAAAGAGGAGTAATGCCTCAATAAGTTAAACTTCCTAAAAGTGAAGAAATCATCATAACCTAAGTACTGTACTTTATCAATTCCTCTTTCATTTATCTCACATTATCCAATTAACACAGACCACTAATTTTAGAGTATCTAAATATTGTGCCACACAAAACATGATGGAGCCCATAAAATAAGTAATACATATGTAATAAACTGAGTAGAATATTGAGTTTATTTTAATTAACTATAATACACTCCAAACATTACAAAAAGCTTTTTACTCCAGTGAGAAAATACATTCCGATTACATGCTGCAAACAACATAATTGTCTCCCTTCTTTACAGAGGCTGGTTATAGCCTCTTCTAATACAGAGCAGGGGTGAATTACACCAAATGAAGTAAAATTTAAAATGGGGGGGGGGGTACATGCAGCACGAGAGACAGTTTTTTTCAGAGCCTAAGTCATGTGTATTTAATGTTGAAACAAAGTGGTGCTTTTATTGCTAAATACTTTATGCTGGTATTTTTGATTTTTTGAGTATATTTATATTTTGTTTTGTTACATACAATGTGTCGTTGTTCTAAATATTTAGAATATTTAGAATATGTCTTTTTGTTTGAAAGCTTATAATTTTTTCTTGATTTTAACATAAGTTATCATGTCATGTTACACTGTCACGAGAGAAAAAAATATATATTTCATATACAATTTCATGTCAAATGAGGAGTAATATTTTCTATTCAAAACTACTGAATCTACATTTATATGTAAAATAACAAACAAACAAATAAATAATTTAAAAAGTTGAATAATGTAGGGTATAAAAAGAGATATTTTTATTATATTTTGAATCATTCACAACTTGTCAAAGCCAAGAATCAACTGATTATCAATTGATAAAATATATTATATTAAAAAATTTTTTTTATATAAATGTTTTGTTTTTTAAATATTTTGTTATGAATAAATATCAGAAGCTTCCAAAGTAAGGTGTGTGCGCACATGTGAGTATGCGTTAGGTACTTCATAGGGTTACGCAAAGCAATTCATAAGGGTGAGCAAAGAATAACGTCGGTAATTATATTCAAATATTTCTTTTTTAAGTAAAATTACAAAACTATTAAGTTGGTATGGAAATTCTTCCATTTTTTAGCCTTTTTTTTTATTTTTGGTACCAGCCATTACTTGAGTGTCTGCATTTCCTAAAATAGCGAGCTAGGAGACACTCAACTGGAATTTCAATGTAGGTTCAAGACAGTGATCTGTCTCGGTCAAACAGTGAAAAGGAAATACCCAATCACAACACTGCTACAAAACTACAAATTTTGAAAAATATTCTAATCATTTGCTTTTTATTTCAATACATTCATTTATATATATTTTTTCATTTATTATATTAGAAATTTAAAAAACTTATCATTTAAATTTTACTGTTTAATTTTTGGTAAAAAAATAAATGGATACTTTGATTATTATTTTATGACTAAAAAATAGATTATTTTAACCAATTTTGACATTTATCTCTGAATTATATTTTAAATTATAGAATTAACTAAATCTGAACTTAAAAATTTATATAATTATCAGTATTTAGATTTAAATAATTAGATATTATGAATAAGTTTAATTTTAAATAATATATTTTTTTAAATAATTTCTAATCAAATGAAAATCTTCTGCTTCACACAGAAGTTCACTGCTTACCTGAGGCAAAGTTCTTAAAAAATTCTAGAACTCAAGGATGAAGTACAAATTTTTTTCTTAGAAAAATGGGGTTATGCATTTTGTAAATCTATTCTGCATTAAAAGTACCTGTTAATCCTATGACACTTGATAGATATTTTTTTAAAGTAACATTTTTATTCTCTTTATTGAAGTTAAAGGTGATATGTTAACGATGTATATAAAAAAGTAAACACTTTTGAAAAGAAAAGTGTGAAATAAAACATCTTTCTTTCATAACTCAGGAACAAACACTTCATATTAAGGAGGATGGAAACATAATTTCTAAATCAAATCAGCATGACACAATATGTGACAATGCTGGACCTTTCAATTACAGGTACAATCCATCTAATGGTTTTCCAAACAGTTTCCATCTACCAAATTTCACTCACAAGGCTTGGGTCGACCTGAGGATTTGGTAAAGACACTTGCCCAAGATACCACTCAGTAAGATCAAACCTGAGACCCCAAGATTGCAAAGCAAACTTCTTAACCACACAGCCATGCATGCACCTATTAAAAATAAATAACCTCAACTTGCTGTAGCAAACAAAGCACTTATTTCATTTGGCTCAACATATTTTTGTGAAAAGACTCTGTCAGCTCTGATAGCAATTAGAACCAATTATTGACATAAATTTTCTCATTTTATAGTTTTGATTTGTTCATAAATAGTATGTAACATGTTTTTCTTGTATGAATATACTTAGTGCTAAATTTCTAAGTACATATTTTGTTTTTTAATTCATATTTACATGAATTATAACTATAAATTAAGTAATGAATTTTCCTTGTTATACTTTTAATTATATATATATATATATATATATGTGTATTTTTTAATATTTTTGACTAATGATTTCAAGTACAAAGTTTTATTTATTAATATTTTTAGAATTTTTATCAATTGACTCTCAACATTGAAAAGAGATAACATCAATCAAGAAAACGAAATACCAGGCAGAGTTCTTCAATTATGGATTCACAGAAATAGAGGACAAAGGACACAGGAAGCCACAATGTTTGAAGGTACTGACTTCAGAGTCTTTCAAAAAGAATCAACTGAAGAAACACTGCAAGAATGTTCACTCACGTCTCTCTTCCAAACTGCGGGAATACTTTGAAAATTTGGGGAAAGAGCTATCAAAAGGAAAAGATTAGAAAGAAACAAAAAAGCTGCATTTGATTAACGTTCAGTATCAAGTGCGAGCTTTGAAGTGGTTTGGTTTATTGCCCGAAACAAAAAAAGCCACATACTACTGGAGAAGAATTGGTCAAACTTGCAGCTATAAAAATGACAGAAATCATGTATGGCCAGAAAGAAGCCATGCAACTGGGTTGAGTACCTTTATCTGCAAGAGTTGTAACAGAACGAATTTCTATCTTAGAAGAAAATTTGAGAGAATAAGTAATTTCTTCAATCAAAGAGAGCGAAGATTTTGCTGCACAACTTGATGAGGCTACAGATGTCAGTAGCAATTCACATCTGGTGGTGTATATTCATTACAGGGGTTCTGATGTGATTGAAGAAGTGTTGTTCTGTTCTCCACTTGAATTGAGGTCTCGTGGAATTGATGTCTCCAACAATGTTGAAGCGTATTTCAAAACTGCAAGCATTGATTTGAAGTGGGGTGACCGTATTGGTGTGTCTGTTGATGACAATTTGAAGTGGGGTGACCGTATTGGTGTGTCTGTTGATGACAATCCAACCATGTTAGGTCGTGTCAGTGGTTTTGTAGCTTTAGCAAAAAAGCAGAACTGAAGCTACTCATTGTATGATCCACTGTCAGGCATTGGTTGTGAAGCAGTTGGAACCTGAACTGGAGGTTATCATGAATGATGTGATCAAGATTGTCAATGTTGACAAAGGGCTTGCACTAAACACACGGCTGTTTCGATGTTGCGAAGACTAAATATTCAGGCATCCTTTTTCACACAGACATGAGGTAGCTTTCATGTGGTAATGTTCTAAATAGAGTTTGGACTCTCACAACTGAACTTGAAACCTTACTGGTGGATCAAAAGCCCTTGCAGATAAGTTCAGTAACTCTATTTGGCTGACACATTTCTCATATTTAGCAGAAATCTTTGGGCCTGTCAATGCATATTACAATGAATTGCAAGGGAAAAACATCAATGTCATTTTAGCAAGAGAAAAGATTTCAACATTTGGATCAAATCTGCCAAAAGCTTTCTCTAGATTGATTAAACCAAGTTAGAGGAAATTGTTTTTCAATGCTAGTACAAACCTAAACCACATGGCACTGCTTTTCCCCAGCTCTATTCATTCATCCAAAAATCAATGAGTTTTAACCCCTTACAATTTCCACTCTCTAGAACATCTGAATACAAAGTAACAAAAATACAAACCATTTGGAGTTCAGTTTTCAAATCAGTCATTTGTTTTTCCAGGGTTTGAATAGTTTCATCATTATCTGATTTCTTGAAAAAACAAAAATAATAAATAAATAAATAAAAATAAAAATAGTGTATTGATGTGAAAATTATCCCACCATAAATAAATTATCAATCAAAAGATAATGTTAAGATAACTTAAAACTATTTGAAAAATAAATAAGTGTACAGGAATCTTTATCTTCTTCAAGCTGTAACTAGGTAGCAACTGAGGGTATAGGTACTTCCTACATAAATAACCTATAGTAAAGTGGGTTTTAGCATTCTTGATGTAGTAACCAAGAAATTTTAATTAATTAAAATTACACCTTTACTGATGAGAACAATCATTTCTTTTAAATGACTAATTCTGGTCAAAACAAAAAAGAGGCAGGGGTAGACAACACCAAAACTTTAGTTGAAATTAATTAAATATGGAATGCAGTGGAGAGTGAGTCTGATCTTAGCAGTACAGTGACAACTTCAAATGTTTCAGTCTTATTGGACCTCCTCAGCAAAACATAATCTAAACATTACTGCACATCTTAGCTGACTAGAAAAGTATATAGGATTTTTGGGAATGACCTATAGTTCGACAAACTAATGAGAGACCCTCTACGCAGTAGCACAACCTGCAAGAAATAGAAGCCAAATCTCCCTCAAATCACACCATACCATCTTTAAAAAAAAGGTGGGACACATTGAACAATGTAGACTTAGATACACAAACAAATGAGATGGTCACAGCTGGAATGCCACTGATCATAAGTCTGCCTGATCAGAACTGACAAGGGGCTAAACAACAACAACCTATAATTTGGGAAGTTGCTAACTTGAAAGATTTAAGTGTATTGGAGCAATTAGTCTCAAGAAATAGCTTTGTCTTTGTGCCAACTCAAGAATGTAAAATACTCCTTCACAGTGTGCCCTCAAAGTATTGTATCTTTATACAACAATATGCCTGAATCAATAAATTAAACAAAATTTTCCTAATAGGCAAATAATCCAACCCCCACACCAGTGCAAGTATTCAAAATATATAACTGATAGCAAAAGTGGCTACTTAATTTAGTGGATATTGTTGAAGTCATTGGCTTTGCAACCTCTTCACACTTTTCTTCCAGGATTCACGGCAATAACTAAGTTTTGTTTGTTTAAATGATTCAACATATAGCATTTAGGTTTTGCTGTGTCTTAACCCTTTCGTTACCATATCTCTAATGAAATACACTGCTTATGATTTCCAATTAATTTTGAAAATAATCAAGAATTTGGAGGGATTTAGTAAAATGATTAACTTTCTCGTTATTAAGTTGGTGTCTGGAACCAACAAAAAGTTCTTGCATAAAATTATAATGGAAGGTTTAAATTTAAATGTGAACACTTTAAAACAAATGGTGTTTTATCATAGAACTAGGGGCGGTTTCAGGTGGGTTGGTATCAAAAGAGTTAAAGAGATAGCTGGTGTTTAATTTAACATGTATCTTCAGATTCAATAGCAGAGTTCTAGAAGAGTTCAATAAGACCAATTGTTATGAGGAGAGAAGAATCCAAATGAAGGAGTGATGGGGAAAAGAGGTTGTATAAGAGGGTCAGAGATCTGGGATACGAAGTGGACAAACGAGGATAGGGTGCTAGCTTTCCAGCTGAAGGACCAATTGCACTGTGTGTCTCTTACAAATACATGTTGCTCTCAATGATCCAGTGTGGCTAACAGTAAATAACAGGAAGATAGAGCAACTCACCACTGTAAGTAACAAGTATTTGATTAGCATGCAGTACTGAACCCCAATCCTCTTATAGACCTGCAAAGTGAACCACTAGAGTCTAGCTTTCCTTCAATAACAAAACAAAGACAAATTTTTCAGCATACTAAGGACACTTTCTAGCTATGGTGAAATAGCAAATCTACTAAAGATCTAAATGATAAATCAAGAGCTTTACTAAACTTTGAACACTTTACAGTATCCAGTTCATACTTTGTCATAAGGAACAAAGCCATGTTGTAGAAGGGTGGATATAGTTAATCTATATTGGCTCCAGAATATTACTGTAATTTATTTAATTAATACCCAGAGGATTGAATGACAAAATTGTTCCTGACAGGATATGAACTCAGAATCCTGCTGCATTGAATGAAACCCTCTAAAGCATCAAGATCAACTTTCTATCATTTGTTCTATCTTCATCCCCCAACTAATACAACAAATCATCATCATGATCATTATAATTTGTACATCTGCTTTCCATGCTGGCAATGGGTTAGACGGGTCATCATTGTTTGAGTCAGTTCTTATTCAGAGTTACTGCCCTCCTAGACGGGTTGGGGGACATCTCGCTTATATGGTTCATTTTTTGGCATGGTTTCTACCGCTGGATGCCCTTCCCAAGACCAACCACTTTACAGAGTGTACTGGGTGCATTTTATCGTGACACCGACACTAGAAAAGTTGTCATGCCCATGGCACAACTAGAGAGCCCTCTCTACCCTACGTTTTCACTTTAAACATATAAATATATTTATAAAATTATTGAACATTACAGTATGTATAAATTATAAAGTTTATACCATAAATTGTTAACTTCATGTACCCGTGTTAGATGACAGACGAGGCTGATGTGGTAGACGTTGGGGTAGAGGTAGAGGTAATGACTCATTATTATGAGTTTGTAGAGCTATGATGCTCCACTGGTCCTTGCCTGCCACTCGTAGCAGTCTGGGGTGACTGCAGCAGTGTTGGGACGAATTGGCTCGAAGAATGATTCACCTTTCAGTTGTTTACCTTGCTGATGCTACTTCCAGATAATGAGTTCCCTTATGGCTCTGGGCTGTTGATAATATTGCTGAACATCAGTTTCTGTTGACGAGTCAATGTACGAAATGACGTTATCAAGAGATTCTTGTATAACAGAGTTTAGGTTTCTTGGGCAATGGTTCGTCGTCTTCATCATCCTCAATATCTCTGCTGTTACCAACGAGAACTTCATCCACTATTTTTTCTTCTTCTGTAAACACTCGTTATCCAGTGCTACTCTCTGTGTCATCTGACCAGGTTCTTGCGTTGTCTTCTGTGACATCTCTTTCACCTGCTCTCTGAAGTGTACAATGAAAATCTCTTGCCTCGAATCCTTCAAAATCGTATTCTAACTCATCATCGTACAGAAGTTTTTATCCAATCATTGGCTAGAGTGGTAGTCTTCAGCACCTTCCATAAAGCTGCTAAATATAATATTGCAGACTTGAAGTTGTAGTTCTTGATGTTACTGAGAGTTCTTTCTCCTTGTGTGTCTTCCCGAAGATCATCCTCTTCTATCACTGCGAGAACTTTCTGCAAATATCTTTCATGGTATAATCTCTTGCAAGCTACAATTATATCTTGATCCATTGGCTGGATCATGGAGGTAAGAACATACACTTTATTTTACAATCATTACTGACAAGTTGGTGACCACCTGGGTGAGCAGGTGTGCTGTCCAAAATTAGTAGCACCTTCACCTCATCAGCAGAAAGCTTGAGGACATCTTCCTGGTATTTATGCTCTACAGGAATGAAATGCGAGAAAAGCCAGTAATTAAAGATATGCATGTTGAACCACGATTTTTTGGAATGGTTACAATGCACCGGTAGCTGGTGCATTATTAACATTCCAAACCTCACTGCATGTTGACCCCTACCATCACAAACTTTAAAAAAGGTCATATTGTCTGCATTCGTGAAACAACACACTGAAAGATATTCTTTACATAATATACGACCAGGTGTGGAGGCTTCATTCTTAAAAGGTTGCATATTCCAGGGTAGTTACCACCAATACAACCCAGTTTAATTCTCATTGTACTCTTGGGAAGTTAAGAGCCCTTCACACTTAATTAAGTCATTTAACCTCTTCCTGAATAGTTCAGTTTCTCTTCGGTTAGTACACTGAGTGCTTCACTATGGTTAATTTCATTACCCATTTCATAGTGATTTCTAAATCGCCATAACCAGACATCACTGACTTCGAAATTCTTGATTCCCATATGTTTAACCGCTTAACGAATTTGCCCGAATTATCTCGGCCTCCACATGTTCAATTTTTACTAGCTTTTAAAAATAAATAAGATGGTTAAGTGGCTTGACAGCTTAGCTGTAGCACTTTGAATTTCTACACCACAAACGTTGGTACCACAGGATAGTTAATGGATAAATCACTTTGTCACTACCTCCTCAAGATTTGAATCGTTTACAACTCTCATACACTTCCTTGCACCAACAGATGATGATTTAAAATTTGCATCAACATTATATTTCAAAGAAAATGCAGTGAGTTTGTCCTTAGCCTTACGTATATCCGAAGCTGTTTGTTTTTAACATCACACATTTCAGAAACTCTCGCCGCTGAGACATCAGCCTCTGATATCTTTATAAGTTTCAGTTTCTGGTTCACAGATAGTCACCTGCTTCTTCTTTAGATTATTACTCTCCCTTGAAGCTATGACGTAAAATACAATGCTGAAAGATACCTAATCACTGAAATAGCAAGAATTTCAGGCTAATACAAGTTGTGTTGTGTTGCATATGGCACTTATTGTCACAGGGTGGGCACTGTATTACCGTGCTGAAACCAATAGTCTGGCCTACTAGTCTGAATCTACTATTACTCAAAAATAAACATACAAACTTTAGACTACTTCAACCTAAATTAACCTTTGTTTCTGAGTGTATTATTAGATTTGAAAACAAATTACAGCCAGATTATACCATGATACTGCAAGAACAGAATTATTATACAGAAAATCAGTTGTAGTTAATAGAATTTCAACGAATTTATGCATACAACATTTCACCACGAAAACGTAGTGTTTATTAGAGGGGAGTTTGAAAGCGAATAAGAAAGAGGAAGTCTTATATAAGTAACAGGCCAAATATAGATAGAAATAAATGAGAGAATTCGAATAGTAGCCGAATTAGGAGGCTAGTTAGTTAGCGTGGAGTGCTAGAAAGAGTATATTTCTTAGAGAGGGATGTAAAGACCAATAATAAACATGTGTACTGGATAAATGTCGTTCGCCTTCGGTCCTTATTTTTGTCACTTGGCCATTATCCTATCATCCACCCAATGTATATCATGATACAACTACCTATGGGGTGTGCAGTGCTATCTCATATCAACTTCCATAATATTTCATAACAGGACACTGAAAAAATAGTCTCCATGATTATATTATTAAGTGAACTTAATATTTATGATGAATGTACCATCTTTGTTGGCTGTGCAGTGCTCGCCTAGAACATTCAGAATATACACCCCTACAATATTGATACTCAAAGATGGCAGCTGAAATCAACACTGATATTCACTATCTTAACTCAGATTTTGTCCAGTTTATCCTATATCCAGCTTAACGGGGTCTGGTTTAACGAGGGTTCATTGTATAGAATTTCAGTTTGTATTTTTCACATCTTTTAAATATATTTTTTTATTATTTTCGTGATGCACCTAGCTACATCTCGCAGCACATACCAGTATGTTGTGAAGCACCTAGCTACATCTCGCAGCACACACCAGTATGTTGTGAAGCACCATTTGGGAACCACTTAGCTAGTCATCTATAACAACCACCACCACTATGTTTAAGTAAAAAACAAAACAAAACACTAACATATGTGTAAGTTCTATTTTAATCCCTTACTTCTACAAACACTTTCTTATTAATTATATTAATGGCTTTGTGGTACAGTTTTACAACATTTCCTTGTCTCGTGTAGTTCTGTTTTATAACAGATATTCACCGATTCAGAAAAGATCTCTTTTCATTTACGACAAGCAAAGCCAGTATAGTCGGATCTTAGTAATTTCTTAGCAGCACACGGCTAACCACTTCACTTGCTTTCCTTGAAATTTGCTTGTACCGAAACCAGTCATTAATTTCACTTAATTAAGCTGAGATATGTTAAAATTCACCTGAAAAATCATCAATAACAGTTGGTGTCTTTTGATGATTTGTATTCTTGGCAAACTAATTAATCAAAAACGAAATATTTGTGTTGAAATGGTACATCTACTGAAAGGTGGCGCTCCAGTATGGTCTTTGCCGTGATGGCTAAAACAAACTAAAGAACTAAAATAAAGAACATCAACCAAATAAAATTTTAGTGTGGAGAACATTTTGCTCTCTACCACATATCGTCGCCAAGTCTTTTCATCAAAATAAAGATTTCAAAGAACTACAAAATGTCGTACAAGTTGTTGTTGTTGTTGCTGCTGTTGTTGTTGTTTAGCCACAGGTTAAGCCTGATCGAGCAGACCTACGATGAAAGGTGTTCCAACCGTGACCATTCAATCTTTTTTAAAGGTATCTAGGATTACTATTATCTTGTGTGTCCTTCCCCTTTGCAAGACGCTAGGGTGTTATTTGAGGGAGATTTGTCTGCTATTTCTAGCAGGTCGAGTAACCACATAAAGGCTTCCTCGTTGTCTCGGTGAACAAGTTTTACGCGATGGGCGGTGGGGTTCTTAAAGATCTTTAATAGTCGGTCTTTCTTTTGCGTACACTATCAGAGAAAGGGAAACTTGCTCTCTGTCAGTGTGTGTAGATTGAGCCATTGGAAGGTACGACAGAATGTCAATCATAGTAGTAGTAGCAGCAGTAGCAGCAATAGTAGCTGCTACAGTCACCTGTTTTTCAATTCTAGTATGAGCTATTCTAGTCTATAATACATCTGTAGTGCTTAGCTTGACAGAAAAATCCCTGCGCACACACACACACGTTATATATAAACTTAGCGTTGGTCGAGGTTCGATCTTGCCCCCTTTCGTGTCGCAGCTCACAGGGAACACTGCAACGGCCTCCCTTTCTAGGTCGTTGCCATAGCACCAGGCAAGGTTTGGCCTCGACCCGGTAATCGACCAATCACGGTCCTTTGCACTCCTTACACTTCCGTAGTTTGCCCGCCAAAATTACCAATAGATGTTTCTAGAACATTTCTCACACTATAAAAACCAACACAAATCTCCTTTCACCAGTTCGCCTTAAGTCGGCCCCACAGCTCTATGTCGTGTGTGGCTAGACACCGCAATTCGGGCGTACTCACATTCATTCACTACTCATACATGTAAAACATTGTATATTTGGTTTTTGCTGCATTTTTGCATATTCATCTTCCATTATTCGGTACTCTTGCATTAACGAGGGGCCATTAAAAGTTTGCGCAGGAAAGGTGGATAACTACCATGATATCCGGTTGGAT
>JAOPJM010129468.1:0-13620 GCA_027124095.1 Muusoctopus leioderma
TCCGGGGTCGATAAAATAAAGTACCAGTCAAGTACTGGAGATTGTTGGCATTGTGCCTAAATTAGAAACAATTATTATTATTATTATTATTATAATATTGACTACTGACCGCTTCGAAAGTCTTTACTTCAGGGTCTGTAAGTTTTGTAATTAATTGTTGTTTTTTTCCCATTTGGGGATCTTGTATTGTTGATTTTTGTGTTCTGTTTTGTTACTAAACACAATGGGACTTCGTTGACTGGTGATTTATTATTGTTTTGCCGCCCCTTGGGGGTGGCTTAAAAAAGTCTTTATGAGCCGGCCAACAGGAGGATGAAGTGGGAGGTGATTTAAAGCTCAAAATCACTCCTGCCACTCCAGCTCTACGTATTTGCACGGATTCCTCACCTGTAGCAGTCAGCAGTGATACCGTCACCGCCACCACCACTACAGCTAGCGGTGGCAGTAATAACAAAGACAGCAACAACAACAACAACAAAATTAATGAAAACAAGCGGGAATTTAACAACAACAAAGGTAACATCAAAAATGGAAAAAATATTAACTACAACAACGACAACAACAGCAAAAACAAAATAAACGAAAGTAAACAGAAAATTAGCAACAGCATCACCGAAAATGGAAAAGATAATATTAACAACAACATGAACAGCAACAACATCATCAACAGCAGTAGCAGCAGCAACAACAACAAAAGCAATAACAACAACAGCAACGGCAGCAACAATAATTGTGATGAATCCATTATCATATTTATGGAGCATTTCTTTAGCTTGCCAGTTCCGAGAGAGAGGAACAACAACAGCAACAGCAACAACAACAACGGCCACAAAAACTATAGCAACAGCAACAACAGCAATAACAACACCACTTCACCAACCACCACCAACAATGGTATATTTTCCACTCGTTTGGCCACCGCGTACACTGGCATATTCCCCATGGTTTCTTACCCCCACCACCTCCACTAATAACATCACACAAACATACACAACAAAGCTGGCTCTTTCACAAAAGTTGCAAGCATTGTGGAACAGGTACCTATGGAGGAATAACACAGGAAACTCATAGAGGCCAAAAAATTAATTGAGAGAGGGACCTGGAGAGTTCTACTGGCGGTTCCTCCTCAGGTTTTAAATGATATGGCCAGAAGAACTGTGGTATACAGGTGTGTGTCGGTTAAAAGGATGATATAGATTTTATCACCCGGGACAGGCAGTGTGGAAGTGACCTTCCTCACTAAGGCCCTGGGTCAAAAACATTCAGTGGTCCCGTGTAAGAGCGAAGACGTGTTGCTGTTACCCACATACCCCGGGGAGCGTGTGGTGAGGGTAAGTGTGTCGGAACTGCCACCTAATTTAGATATCTAGTGAGTAATCAAATGCGTGGTCCTGGAAGGTGGGGACACGCTGTTAGATGTTAAAAACATCAAAAGAAAAATTGGTCAGGAGTTGGGTTGGAGATTCTGATCCAGGTAAGACCAGAAACGCTAAACATGATTCCCGACCTGCCAAATGGAGCGCAGTTGCAGTTCATGGTAGAGGGCAGATGGGCAATATGCCACAAATGTGGTAGTAGAAATGATCTAAAAGCCCTCTGCCCACAAATACAAGGGGTGGCAGAACCAAGACCCGCACTACTGCCAACACCACAACCACAGTATCAACAACAACACCAGCAACAACAGCAACAACAAAAGCAATAGAAACACGACCACCACCAACTACAAAAACAGCAGCGGCAGCAACAGCAACAGTAACGCAGCAGCAGCAATAACATCAAGAGCAGCAGTAGAATCCATCACAACAGCAGTGCCATCAGCATCAGTAGCAGCAACAACAATAAGAACAACAGCAGCTGCCACAATAGCAACTACAGAGACCAACAGCAGCAGCAGCAACAACAATAACAACAGCAGCAACACCAGCAACAACATCAACAACCATCACACAGAAGCCAACGAAAGCAACAACAATAAAAACAATAATGACAATAATAGAATAAAGCACCAAAACCCCTCAAGACATACCTCTCCCCGATTCTGACCTCTCGGACATGTCATGCAATGAGGGTGAAATAAACAATCCACAAAAACCCTCGCTAGAAGAAACGAAAAAACAAAAAGAAGACCAACCAACGCAGAAAGCCGGGAGGTTTGAGTGGGAGACAAGGTCTCCACCAACTAGCCAAACACCCATGCCGCCACCACAACCACCGCCACCACAACCGATACCACCAACACCACAACAAACACAAACCCAACAGCAACACCCACAACAACACCACCAACAGCATACCTCCGGAAAAAAACATTATAAACTTCACAGCAATAAACAAAAACAAACGAACAAACAAACGAACGCTTCACAAGACAGTCTGACAACGCACCATCACACATACTAATTATAGAAATTGCGCAAAATTTTTATAATGATCTCAAAACAAAGTTTCCCAAAGATAATAAAAGACTGTACAAGGAGTTGCCCGAGGAAGCACCCACAATTAGCCGGAAAGCGCGATCACAGGAGCAAGGTAAGTGACCTCTCTCACTTCCATCTTTCCATCCAGCATGGCTTTGCTCAAAATAGGTAGCATAAATGTACGTGGCCTGGGGCCGCCTTAGAAGCAAGGTCACTTACTTGCTCAACGACATCAGGTCACTAGATATAGATGTCGTAGCCATCAGCAAGATCAGAATTCCGATATGCACGAACCCGTACCCATTTTTTACGGCTATGGGGTATATGAATCTCTTAGTAGCCCTGGATTAGGAGGAGGAGTGGCAATGCTGTTTCGAGGTACGGCCGATATTCCTACAAACGAACGGTAAGTCAGTGGCCCTGGAAGTTGACAGCAGCGAAGACAGTACCTTCAGACTAGTAGCCGTCTATGCCTCGATTGGGGGAGGGCGGCTGGATTTCTTCAGGCGTCTAGAAGCTTTCTTAGGAACGTCCCGCTCTTTAGTGCTAGTGGGAGACTGGAATGTCATCTCAGACACAAGCTGGGATTGTGTGGGGCTTACTGATAGCCTCGCAAACCTGCTCAAATAGTTCTCACTGTCTGATATATACCGACTGGATTTCCCGAATGTGCCAGTGTGGACATGGACCAACCGCATCGGTTCATCCAGATCATCTAGATAGAGTATTTGTTAGGTCAACCGTAGGGTGTCCAAAATTTCAGCTGATCGACAAATTTGTGATCGGCTCGGACGACCTACCTAGGACATATAGGCAAGGCCCCGGTTACTGGAAGCTAAAACGCATCCTTCCCGGCGCACAAAGCCTACAGAGACCGGATTAACGATTTAATTAGGCGACAATTGACGGGGGCAATCGTCAACAACCGATGGCGGTGCGCGCTGAAGAGCGCGACTAGAACAGAATCGATAGGATTTAGTAAAGAAGTAGCGATAGAGAAAAACTGATTAGAGGATGATTTAGTCAGAAACTTTAATGCCTACCTCGACGGCCTGCCGCGACTATCGATGGAGGATGCCGAGTGCTGCGGAAGGCCGATAACAGATGATGAAATACGGAAAGTGATAAGTGGTTGTGCGAGGGTCCAATGACTTGGTATGGATGGTCTACTCCACGAGATTTGCATTTCATGCCAGACTTGTTCGGCGACAATCTGGCAGGAGTCTATTGCAACTGGCAGCAGAACGGAAGAATTCTCAACTCTGTGGGCCAAGGAGTGGTGGCGCTGCTGAGAAACGATGCCAACAAGGGGGATGTCATTGATAATGTTAGACCCATAACTCTGCTGACAGCAGAGTTTAAGATTTTGGCCAAGGTGTTAGCAAAGAGGTTGGCGCTTGTTGTCGGTAGTCTGATCGGGGAAGCGCAGACATACGCAATCCTGAACAGATCCATACACGACAACCTCCGCCTCATGCGATACATCATAACGAGGGTTGGTAAGAAATCTGGGTTCGGTGGGGCTCTGATCAATTTGTATCAATCGAAAGCTTTCGATAAGGTCGACCATCGTTTCTTGGCAGCTATTCTCAGGGCAGGCGGTTTCGGTCCCGTTTTCGGATGCTGGATAACTACAATGTACATCGGCATCTGCTCGGTGGTCATAGTAAATGGCCACCTACCGGAACCATTTAGTATCACGTGCTTGGTTCGTCAAGGATGTCCTCTCTCCTCTCTTCTATAGTACTGACCCTTGAGCTACTATTGCGGAAACTAGAGGTGTTGTGGGGCATCCCGCTGGAACTAGGATGCAGAAAAAATCTGTGTCGGCATATGCGGACGACGTCACCGTAATGGTGTCGGACACCACGGAAATCGAGTTAGTGACCACCGTTCTGAAGGAATACGAGATGGTGACAGGAGCACAAATTAACCAGATCTAGTCGGTGGGCTTTCAGCTCGGCACGGTGAGAGGCAAGTCTATGCCGTACAACAGCGCCGTTGAACAGACGGCCCGGTTAAGTTGCTTGGGGTTTGGTTAGGTCCGGACCTCCAGGTGGATAGGAACTGGGATGAGATGAGGAGCAGGGTGGCCAATCTCACCCAGAAATGGGCTGAGAGAAAGCTATCACTGAAAGGTCGGGCAGTGGTGGCAAACGCCTATATCACCTCCGTTATATACTACCGCCTGACCGTCGTGCTCTGCCCCGGTTCTCGTCTGACCAGATTTGAGCGGCTACTCTTTCGATCCTTGTGTAAGGGACGCGTTCCACTGGTCAGACGGTCCATCTGCTGTCAACATCCTGTAAACGGAGGACAAGGTATGCCGTGGTTGCTAATGCGCAGACATCTACTGAGGCTGCGGCATCTGCAGAGATTCCTAGATTGTGAGTAGGTGTGGTCGCCTTTTGTCAGGAACATCTTTCCACAGCTCGTCTCTTTGACGGAGCTGCAGCCCTGGGTCAAGTGAAGACCAAGACTAGGTGCCTGGTATCTGGAATGTTGTCAGACGCTCACAGCCCGCTACCAGTCGGACAATGCGGTTCCGCGTTGGCCTTCTATAGAGGATTAGAGGTGGGGTAGAGCGACGATTTCTCTGGGAACTTCTGGGTGTCGGCAAGAATCAACTGGCTGATCTGTTCCGGAGGACTTTCAGTCCAAGGCCCATGGATAATTTCCAGAAATCCCTGGCCTAGCAGTATTGCCGGCTCGAGACAAACTCTATAGGCATGGAAGTGCTGTCAGCCAGTCCTGTCCGAGATGCGCGCAGAGCTCCAAAACCGTCCTGCACGCACTCGTTCAGTGCCCGAGTATTGCTGAATTGTGGAGTTTGTCGAACAGCTGCTGTCACGTGTAGGACGGATCCGGCTATTAGCCGAGTCCATCGTGAAGATCGCCCCACCGCCTTCCTTTGGTCGGGAAGGACAGGTAGTTTTCCTCTGTCTGGTGGCTATCGCGAAAAAGATTGTATGGTGGATGAGACTGAAAGGACTGAAGACACAATTTCCTCTTCGGCCAAGCCCTCATTCACTTTTTCAAGTTTCACTTGGCAAGGAAGTTGAAGGTGGAGAGGGAGGTGATGCCCCCAGTAAATTTGTTGAAAGGTGGGTAAGAGTAGCGTGCATGGCCCGAGTGTAGACTAGAGGACGACAGCTGGGAGAGGGCACTAGGCCGTCGTGGTAATGTTGATCCAAGCTTTGTGCGGTTTTATCGGCCAGCCCTCGGGCGATATTTCTTTTGTTGGAATTTCTTTTGTTAATTATTGTTTTTGTTATTTCTTTCTTACACTATATATATGTAAACCACCAGCGTATTGTATTGTTTCTTGTCCTTGTACCATCCCTCTTTGTCTGTAAGCCCTGGTTGCAAATAAAGAAAGTATTATCATTATCATTATACGGCGAATTGGCAGAGTCGTTAGCGTGTCGGACAGAATACCTTACGGTATTTGTTCTGTCTCACAGCGATCTGAGTTCAAATCCCACCGAGGTAAATTTTGCCTTTCATCCTTCCGGGGTCGATAAAATAAAGTACCAGTCAAGTACTGAAGATTGTTGGCCTTGTGCCTAAATTAGAAACAATTATTAGAAAGGGGAGTGGATGGCAGAATCGGTAGAGTATCGGACAAAATGTCTTATGATATTTAGTTATAGCCATTTACGTTCTGAGTTTAAATCTCGGCGGGAGTCGACTTTGCCTTTCGATTTTCCGTGATTGATGAAAGGAGTACTCGTCTCAAATTCTGCGGTAGATTTGATTAACTATACATACCATGATGGTAGATCCTCTTTCAGTTTCGACGATGAGCATTCCATTTGTTCGATCAACTGAACGGCCGATCCGTTAATTAACGTTTGAGTGGCTGAGTATTCCAGAAACACGTGTACTCTTAACGTAATTCCTAAGCCGAATCAGCGTAACTCAATATATGACAAGACTCGACCTTTGAATTACGGATGCAATCCATCCGACTAGCTTCCAAACAGTTTCCGTCTACCCAATTTCACTCACAAGTCTTGGGTCGGCCATAGTAAAGACTCTTGCCCAAGATGCCACACAGTGAGATTGAACTCGGGACCTCATGATTGCAAAGCCAACTTCTTAACCACTCAGCCATCATGCCTGCGTCCACATATAATAAGCAATTTATGTTGGCAGAACAAATACATTACTTGCAGAAGTGAACCCTTGGTTTGTCATGGTCGGCCTTCATAAAAGATTGACATCATGCAGGGACATATGATAAGGATGCCAAACTCAATACAAGTATATCCCGGATATTCTTTCCATAGAAACAAAGGGCGAAGAATTTGAGGAATACCTTTGATCATAAGTCTGCTTGATCAGTGCTAAACAACAATAACATGTGTGCATAGACCTCTATTTTCATTCCCGCCAAAATACAATCCTATTGAATTGTTTACTTATGACTTATATTTAATGCCTATAGAGTGATGGAAAGAATTATCAACGTGTCTCTTTCTAATAAATATATATTAGTTAGATACAAAGCTTCATATTTGCCACCGTGTCTGCCAAAGATCAGATTATTCTTCCCCTCACCGCAGTATAGCCTATTCCCAATTTGAATCACTTGGTATATCCACTTTCGAAAAAAAAAATCATTTCGAGGTGTAGTTCTTGTCTTTGATTGGTTGAATTCAGCATTGTTCAATATTTACCTCTCCTGGATACGGGCATATAAAAAAAACTGATCGGTAAGAAGATCGTAGCAGATCATCCTAATCGAACCTAGGAAACTATTCCTCCGTTGCTTTTTCCGTTGCTGAATACTACCTGTCGGTCGCAACTCCGGACAGAAGCGTCACCGGATTTTCTGGTGGCTACTCATTTTCAGCTGAGTGGTGGACTAGAGAAACGTGAAATGAAGTGCCTTGCTTAGGGACACAACATGCCACCCGGTCCGGGAATTGAACCAACGACCGTGAGTCCAACACCCTAACCACTAGGCCACGCGCCTTCACCACGGGCACAGTCTTGATTAATCAAAGTTAGCGTGCTTGCCTCATTTAGTGTGTTAGCTCTTACTTTACTGTTCATATGAATACAGGCATAGCCGGGTGGCTAAGAAGCTCGCTTTGCAATCATGTGGTCCCGGGTTCGATTCCATTGCGTAGCATCTTGGGCAAGTTTCTTTCATCAGTCTCGTGGGGTTGCCCCAAGCCTTGTGAGTGAAATTGGGTAGATAGAAACTGTGTGGAAGTCCGTCGGATGGACTGTACCTGTAATTCAAAGATCCAGTTTTGTCACACTGTGTCACGTTCATTCTGTCTAAGAATTACAGTACGGTTACACGTGTCTGTGAAAAACTCCGTCCCTTACACTATAATGATTTGATAAGTTGGTAATTCAGTTGATCGAACAACTGGAATACTCATCGTCGAAACCGATGGAGATTCATTTACTTTACTTGATCACTATTCATATTTATAGGCTAATGTATAAGATTGTCTGAGAACGACCATGCATTTCTGAAGAGATTTCAGTGATGGGATTTCAGTGAAATGCATACGACCAGGAATCGATACCGATCCGCGGTCTCCTTTAGCTAGGAGTCTAACTTTTGTTCTCCTATATTTGCGGCGTCCCTCTACATCTAATAATAGGAAATCAAGGGACTCCTTCATAAAGCAACCTCTGAAAGGGTACTTGTTGAAACTACAACGGTCGCTAGACCTGCTCGAAACAGCAGCCAAATTCTATCAAATCACACCCTTGCTGCCTTAAAAAAGGAAACGACACATTAGATAATATAGTCATAGATACCCCTAAAGAGATGGAATGATCAATGCTAGGATGTCTTTGATTATATATGTACACAATCAGGACTGACCTGGGTTATAACAACAACATCAGCAGTCTATACAAGGATAATACAATCCTTGTATAGACTTGTAGAGGGTGTGGGGCGAGGAGTTTTTTGCAGAGTTAAGACCCTGTTTTCTTTACAGACTAATTGGTGTCTGGTAAATATCAAGGTCAGAGTAAAAATACGGATTTTAATGTCTCTCAACTCGAACCATGGATTCTCTGAGGATTGTGTGTGTAAATGTCCATGGCCTGGTGATGCAGAGTGGGGACATCTAGAAACAGAGACATCCTAAAGAACCTCAGGTCACTTGATTTTGATGTGATAGCTATCAGCGAGACTAGAGTTTCCAGCATATAGGCACTCGCACTCTTTCTGACTAACTACGAGATTTACATCTCATTAGGTCTGTCTGGACGGAGTGAATTAGCGGCAGTATTCTTTCGTAAAGACTTTAGACTTGGATGGCCAGACTTCTTCAAACATCTGGAAACATTCCTGAGTGGTGTCAGAAACGGTAGCACACCGGATTATTAAAAGTTGTTCGGTAATTAGTGTTGTCTCCTTACTGTTCTACATTTAAATTTCCACAGTCGTTCACTTATATCGTTCTGTGGGTTGTTATGTAGTCTTTATGTCAATATAAGAAACCATTATTACTACTAGGCTGTTATTTAGTCTTTATGTCAATATAAGAAACCATTATTACTACTAGGAGAAACACCTGATTATATATATATATATATATATATATATACACACAGTCTGAACGAAGCATCAAGCCGAAACTTCGAAGTAACTGCTATTGTTTCTTCATGAACTGAAATAAAACACGTACGCTACTAACCAGTATTGAGTGCTCATTCAGTTAATGTTTGACCTGTTCTATTTATGTTTGTTCATAAAACACACACACATATATATATATATATATATAATCTCGATTTGTCAGATTTGTCCTTTCCTAATTTGAGACGGTAGAGTGTGATTTGAGGGAAATTTGGCAGCTATTTCTTGCAGGCCGAGCGACCCTGCAGGGGCCGTCCCTCGTTGGCTCGAATTAAACTTGGTTGTTGTTGTTTAGCCTTAGATCAGCCCTGATCAAACAGATCTATGATTGATGAAAAGCGTTCCAGTCGTGACCATCCCGTATTTTTGTATATCAGGAACTACACTGTCTAATATATCCTTTATTTATGACGGCAGGGTGTTACTTGAGGGAAATTTCGTTGCTATTTCCAGTAGGTTGAGCGATCATGTAGAAGCTCCCTTGGTGAACATCGAGATCAGTCGAGATGCGTTGACGTTACCTTACTTGTTAGGCAGTGATATAGCAGAAAACCACTATCTCTTATACTTTGTTTTATTTCTTCAGAGAGGTGGTTGGTGTAACAGGCGGTATGAGTGTGGTAAGAGAAAGAGTTTGGATATTCTTATATTACAATTATTATAATAAGGATTTTAATATCTTTAATATTGTTGTTGTTTAACCTCAGGTAAGCCCTGTTTGAGCAGACCAAGCCTTAACTCTTAACATCCTGTTGAACATTTTCCAAGTCCTGTAATGATTGAGCAGAAAATGCCTAAAAACGGGGTTTTTTCGGCTTATTTATTATGAAATTTATAGTTAAGAAATACAGGTGCTTGAGGTGTTTTCACACAAAAATAGTTCACTTTCACCATATATAATGTTCATTGACTAATATCAATTTGATGATGTGGTTCCATGTGGAACCGTGTCCTATAGGACATTAAGAGTTAATCAGCCCGTTTTTTTTTTGTTTCAGGCATAGTGTACCTCGGACTATATTATCCAAAGTGTCCCATTCTTAAAACAGTAGGGAGTGGCATCATTACTGTTATTAAAGGGTTGGTGGTAGCGATAGAGCGTCGGACAAAATGCCTTGCAGTATTTGTTCCGGCTCTTTACGTTCTACGTTCAAATCCTGCTGAGGTTAACTTTGCCTTTCATCCTATCGGGGTCGATAAATAAAGTACCAGTTAAGTACTAGGGCCAATAGAATCGACTGTTCCCCTCCCTGCAAAATGTCTAGCCTTGTGCCTATGTTATAAACAATTACTGGTACTTTCCTGTTATCGACAGACAATTTTGTTTTTACTAAAGGATTAGGTTAAGTTAGATTATGGTTGGGTTAGATTAAGTTAGGGTTAGTAAAAAAAAAAATTGGCTGTCGATAACAGGAAAGTACCCAATTACTATTATTACAGGGTGCTGGATAGCAGAATCAGTAGAGAGTCGGACAAAATACGTTGCAGTATTTACTTACGATGCTTCCTGTTCTGAGTTCAAATCCCGCCGAGGACAACTTTTGCTTTCATCAATTCCGGCGTCGGTAAAATAAATATCATTCAAACATTGGGGTCGATTTAATCGACTGTTTCTCTACCACTAAAAGATGTGTGAAATCAATGTAATTATGACTACAAATATCATGATCATTATTGTCATCTCTATGGTCTTTATTATTGATTAAGTAAGACAACTAAGAAAAACAATAAGACAATTAAACCATGTTGTGTGTGTACTGGAGTCGATTCAAGCAAACTATACGCTTTACCTTTAAATTTATTGCCTTGTAGAAATGTTAGAATTTTTTCTTTTTGTTTGTTATTATCATCTATCTTTGTATAACGGTGGTGCTATTTATTTTGGATGTTTGCGTTGGTGGTGCGTGGGTAGCTGTATTGTTATCGTTACATTAAATCTATGAGGTCTCTATGCGTGTCTGTCAACAATGGAACAACACAATTTTATTTTCATTTCTCAATATTTCTCTTTCAGATTTTTACTTTTAAATTTGTTTAATGTATAAACTAACACCAAAATGAAATGAAAAGATATTGTAACAAAAAAAAAAATGCTTAAGTTCTACTGTTGTCACGTGTTATGTCGTCAGTTCTTTCCATTGTTTATGTGATTGATACAACGTATCTATCTACCATCCTTTCTTTCATTCTGTCTCTTCTTCTGTCAATAAAGGTATATGTTCTTTCTCTCTTTCTCTCTCCCACTCTCTATCTCTTTCCCCTCTCTCTCACACTAAATCTTTCTTCTATTATTTCCTCCTCTTTCTCTCTCTCTCTCTCTCTCTCTCTCTCTCTCTCTATATATATATATATATATATATATATATATATATAAAATGATGCACATACATACACCCATACATAGCTGTCCGTATTTGCGTATTCAAATTTCATAAAGATACCGTGTTACCTTCGGCTTCTAACTTCAGATAACCACTTATCAGCCAGTGATGGACGCCTAAATAAAATCTCTACAATGAAATAAGAACTCGTCGAAGATAAAGAAAGTAAAACCATCATTATTAGAAGCATGCAGCTTTATACTGTGTGAGAGTAATTATAATATATAGGATACTGTGTAAAGACGTATAACCACAGCGAAAGAAATAATCGGCATGAATTATTGTTTTCTATATTTACAGATTGCAATCGCAGTGAACTGGCGGTAAGCTTCTGGTGAACCTCGTCTGTGACGTATTTTCTATTCCCGGTTTCATGTTGCGAGCCAACGAGGGAGCCTCTATATGATCTCTCAACCTGTTAGAAATAGTAGCCAAATTTCCCTCAAATCACACCCTACTGTCTTTAAAATGAAGGCAATATTGGCTAAATGTACTCTAGAAAAAAACGGGATGGTCGCGGTAGGAAAGCCTTTGATCATAAGTTTGCTCTTTAGAGCCGACCTGGGAATAAACAACAACGACCTGCGATATCCGCTCCCAATTACAAGCTTGTTGAGGGTTAAACACTGCTAAGCTTGACTTTAACTTCGACTCACTACGTGAAGATCAAGCCACCTGTGCTGACCCAGCGGTCCACTAATCGTTACCAGAACATTTGAGAATCGAAGGTAGCTGAATCGCTAGGATAGTTGAACTTCCAGTGTAAAGGTCAGTGGTTCGTATTCTCTCAACCGACGCTACCCTATATCAATGATATTTAACTCTTAAAGAGTCAAGTTCCAGTATTGTAAATAGGTACCATGTGGAGGGGAGATTACATTGCCTACTTGAGGTGTTTTCGTTCGATTGAAGTGCTGAGTTCATATTTTTTTCTTTATTTCTTTGGAATTTTTGATTGCTATTAGAATCTTTCAAGGCTCGGACTTAGTCCATCCCTTTTAAATTTTGGAATCCTCTCTAACAACAAATTAGAGTTTTCAGCTCGGAGTTGTGCATAACCGTCAACAACAAGTAAATCTGGAATCATTTCGAGGTATTTGTCAAGTCTCGCTTTGAATGGCAATATTTTAAAGAGTTTGGACTTTTGATTTGGAATGAAATCTTCTTTATGGGTCGGTGCTTTTATTGAGCAACTGGTGTTCAGCAGAGGGATTCTGCAAAGTGTTCCTTTTCGTTTGTCATTATAGGAAATTATGGGAGTACTTGTTATATTTGGTACCAGGTTTTGCAAGATTTTCCAGGCATATAGAATGGCATATCTCTCTCTTAGTATAAATATAGCTTCTTCGTTCTATATCTTAGCATAAATATAGCTTCGTCCTATATCTTAGTATAAATATAGCTTCTTTGTTCTATATCTTAGCATAAATATAGCTTCTTCATTCTTCTTCGTTCTGTATCTTAACATAAATATAGTTTCGTTCTATATCTTAGTATAAAAATAGCTTCTTCGTTCTATATGTTAGCATAAATATAGCGTTCTGATAGACTATCTAGGTTTAAATACACTGCATGATGACAATGTCTTCAGCTATGCTTCTATGTCCTAATGGGTTCTGGCATTCACCACTTCTATATTTAGAAGAGAGTCTCAGATTGAGGTATATAGTTTGTGTGATTTTCTCGATGCTGCACTGTTTCATAGCTAACCCAACTGTAGTCTCCTTCCACCTAGCTTTCAACAATAACACAGTGTACATGATTAAGTTGAAGTGAGTGTGGACAAGATATTGGACTACCTGCTCATGAGTCGAGTTCAAATCTGCTACTTACATTTGGTTGTACTCCAGTAACTATCACGAATCGGTAACAGGTCATTTGGGAATGTTAGCTGCGATAGACTGGCATCCTGTCGACATGAATGCTTATCTCTCATCAATTTCATTCCATAAAGACAACACCTCTAGCAGGGAGCTTTCAAGTCATTAATTTATTTAGCTAGTTAGTTTGTTGTTGTTTAGACCCAGGTCAGCCTCTATCGAGCAGATCTATATATATATTATTATTATTATTATTATTATTATTATTATTGTAAAAGAAATAATTATTATTATTATTATTGGTTGTCGTTACTGCTGGACGTGTTTTTAGCAGCTGCGAGGAGAATTTGATTCTGTCAAGAACCAAAGAAGATTTTTTG
>JAOPJM010130164.1:0-13606 GCA_027124095.1 Muusoctopus leioderma
AATAGATTATACTTCATCTAATCTAATTATATCATGTAAACAGAGTCCCATGATATCTAAGAGAAGAAACTGAACCATAATAGATTATAATCAAAGACTTTTCTCAGCTTTAAAGAATTCCTAGTGAATTATTATGGAGGACGATAATCAGTTGGACATTTCTAACACAACTGTTTTTAACAATATGTATTCAGTAACACAGACATACAGTGGTGAGAAATCTTTACATAGTGAAACAGTTGCTAAGCAGAGATCATTACAAAGAAATATTCCTGAATATCGCTGTGAGATTTGTAGGAAAACATTCTCTTCAGAACATGAAGTCTTCAGACACAAAGGGATACACAATAGGGAAAAACCCTACAGCTGTGAAATATGTGGGAAATCTTTTATCAATAAAAGTAAGTTAACAGAACACAAAAGAACACACACTGGAGAAAAACCTTATTCCTGTGAAATATGTGGGAAATCTTTTATCTCTAATAGTGTTTTAAACAGACACAAAAGAATCCACACTAGAGAAAAACCTTATTCCTGTGAAATATGTTGGAAATCTTTCATTTGTGAATCGAAACTTGTTATCCACAAAAGAATACACAGTGGAGAAAGCCTGTTTCACTGTGAAATATGTGGAAAATCTTTTCTTAAAAATTATCCTCTTGTTGTCCACATACGTAGTCATACTGGAGAAAAACCCTTCCACTGTGAAATATGTGGGCAGATGTTTATGGTGAATGGTCATTTAACAAGACACAGAAGAATACACACTGGAGAAAAACCATATTGTTGTGAAATATGTGGGAAATCTTTCAGTAATAATTCTAATCTTGTTAAGCACATACGTAGTCACACTGGAGAAAAACCGTTCGATTGTGAAATATGTGAGAAATCATTTGCTAATAATTCTGATCTTACAGTTCATAAAAGAATACATTCTGGAGAAAAACCCTACCACTGTGAAATGTGTGGTAAATCTTTTGTTCGTAGCAGTAAATTAAGAACACATGAAAAGAAACACACCGGAGAAAACCTGTTTCACTGTGAAATATGTGGGAAATCTTTCTTTGAAAATAGTAATTTAACGAAACACAAAAGAATACACACTGGAGAAAAGCCATTTCACTGTGAAATATGTGGGAAATCTTTCACTCAGAATTCTCATCTTGTTATCCACATACGTAGTCACACTGGAGAAAAACCCTTTCACTGTAAAATATGTGGGAAATCATTTATCACTAATGGTCTCTTAAAAACACACAAACAAATACACACTGGAGAAAAAGACTATCATTGTGAAATATGTGGGAAATCTTTTGTCTCTAACAGTAGTTTAACAAGACACACAATAATACACACTGGAGAAAAATTGTTTCACTGTGAAATATGTGGGAAATCATTTTCTGATAATTCTAATCTTATAGTTCACAAAAGAACACACACTGGAGAAAAACCCTTTCACTGTGAAATATGTGGGAAATCATTTTCTGATAATTCTAGACTTATAGTTCACAAAAGAATACACACTGGAGAAAAACCCTTCCACTGTGAAGTATGTGGGAAATCTTTTGTCACTAATGGTGATTTAACAAAACACAAAATAATACACACTGGAGAAAAACCGTTTCACTGTGAAATATGTGGGAGAACTTTCACTCAGAATTCTCATCTTGTCATCCACATACGTAGTCATACTGGAGAAAAACCCTTTCACTGTGATATATGTGGGAAATCATACTCTGATAATTCTAATCTTGTAGTTCACAAACGTAGACACACTGGAGAAAAACCTTACCATTGTGAAATATGTGGGAAATCTTTCATTCAGAATTCTCATCTTCTAATTCACAAAAGAATACACTCTAAGAAAAGAACTGTTTCACCGTGAAGTATGTAGGGAATCTTTCACACAGAATTCTCATCTCATTTTCCTTAATCGTAGTTACAATAATGAAAAACCTTATCATTGTGAAATATGTGGGAAATCATTTATCACTAACAGTCTCTTCAAAACACACAAACAAATACACTGGAGAGAAACCTTTTAATTGTGAAACCTGAAATATTGTTTTCTTACAAATCTAAACTTATAGTCCATCTACATGTACACATTGGAGAACATTCGTCATGGTGAAATATGAGAGAAATCATTTCACTAAAATATTTAAGAAATCTTTATTTGTGAATTATAAACATGGTACAGCTTGGAAATGAACAGACATAATATTTTCATAATGCAATACTTTTGTTCTTTAATACTTAGGAACATTTTTCTGTACAGGTTATAAACACATAAATACATACTGGGCAAAAACTATATCATTGTAAAAACTAAGTTTACTCTGATAATCCACAAATACACAGGGTTAAAATCTTATAGATGTGAAATTTGTGGAAAATTATTCTCATTCAAAAGCCATGTTGTTAAACATAAGCAAATATATAGAGGAGAAATTGAGGTGATTTGTAACTAGAAATAAAAAGAACGGCAGAGCTAAAGAATTGACATGTACAAAGTGAAAGATTTTTGATTATTTGGAAATTGACAAAAATACTTGAAAATTTACATTTCGTGAAGTGCTAATAACTTTTATAATCTTTTTCAAATTATAGATTATTTCTTCATCATCAGCAGCAGCATCATCATCATACTTCTGCTTTCCATGCTGACATGGGTTGGATAGGTAATTTTGGTACAAGTCAGTTCTTATTCGGAGTCACCACTCTCCCAGATGGTTTGGTTTCTATGGCTGGATGCCCTTCCTATCGCCAACCACTTTACAGAGTGTACTGGGTGCATTTTATCATTGCATCAGCACTAAAAAGGTCATGCTGAAGACATGACAAAAGAGTCCTCTCTACTCTATGTTTTCTTCAATTGCCAACCACTTTACAGAGTGTACAGGGTGTATTTTATCATGGCACCAACACTTGAGAGGCTGATTTGTCACTTGCAGGCTAAAGAGTCCTCTCCACTCTACATTGTTTCTGTTCTTTGAAGGCAAACATGAGCTGAGAGAGTGAATAGAAGGTGAGTGATGGGGGAAGCAGTGATTGGATGATAGTGGGAGAGGAATGTGAAAAAGAAGGTGATAACTACATGTTGGGTGTTGGTAGGAGGTTGGATAGAAGACAGTATGTCATAGATGTGTCGAGGTAGGAGGAATCACGTGATGGATACCAGCAGAGGTGGGTGATGGTAGGTGAGAGCACTAAGAGACACATGAGGAGGATAGGTAGAGGGTGGTAGGTGAGTATGGACAGATCCAGTACCAACCTAGCCGTCATGATGGAAGAGAGGTAGAGTGAGAGTGATAAAAGATGTGATGGTGTGGAAGTAGGAGGAGTAATAATGAAGATGGATGGGCAGAAGAAATGCCATCTCTTGTGGCACTGGCAGTGTGTTAAAGTGAATAGAGTAGGGGCAATAAATCAGAGGGTAGTAGATAGATGGGAACCTAACAGGAATATACTGGGTGGGAGACCCAATGATACAACCCAGCCTCCAGTACCATTATTATTCAAATAGTCGTTTTATCAAGCTTGCACTGGGGAGGGGAGTCTTCTTTCACACTGTGTCTTACCAATCATTGCAGTCTCTAGTCCTCTCCTTCCTGAGGTCAGCCATCACCACTTCATCCCATGTCTTCCTAGGTCTCCCCACTTCATATCCTTAATTACGCTAGAGACCACACTGCTGTCAACTTTAACCCTTTTGGTACCAACATGCCTGAAACCACCCCTGGTTCTATTATAAGAAAAGAAAACATTTGTTTTAAAATGTTCAAATTCAAATTTAAATCTTCCTTCATAATTTTATGTAAGAACTTTTTGTTAAGTTATATTCCAAACACCAACTTAATAACAAGAAAGTTAGTTATTTTACTAAATTCCTCCAATTTCTTTTATTATTTTCAAAATTAATTGAAAACCATAGGTAGTGTATTTCAATAGAAATATGATAACGAAAGGGTTAATGCCATAAAACACTTGTCTAAATTTTCCTCATGCAACCCTCTCGTTTCATGATTCTATAATTGTCTTTAGGAATTCTGGTCTTCTGCAGCTATTACAATGGCATTTTCTCCTTGAACTTGCCAATTTTATATCAACCCACCTAAACTCACTCATTGCATCTTAATATTCAATTTCATGAAGAAAAACAACTGTTATAGACTTGAGAGACTATGTAACTTTGGTTCTAGGTTTGCTTCAGTTAGTTCTTTGAGAAGTAGTCTGTACTTTAAAGCAATTGCAACAGCAATTTCCAAATCTAGACCATTTTTATATACTTTTAATGCTCTCTCTATATACTCTTAATTCTGCTTTCTTTCTCTCAAGAGTTAGTTCTGGTTTAAGCGGCAGCATGGAATGATAATGCTGTTTCCTGTTGAGGAGAAGAAGTACTTGAGTTATTTGTTATGGAACTTCTGCTGTCTATGCCAATTGAAACATCATCATTGTTTCAGTAGCTATCAGTTGCAGCTTTGGGGCTTTCTCATATAGTGAAAACCTTCCTCAGCTGCATTTTAATTTCCTAATGAAATTGTCCAGTTGATGTCACCTTTAAAGAATGAGCCACTTATTGGTGATCTCTTCCCTTTTCTTCAGTTAGTACATGTTGTGCAGACAAGTGAAGTTCCCAAAACTCATTTACTGTTTCATTGAATGTGTTAAAATGTTATTTCACTAACTCAACATATCTGGAGTCTATTAATAGTGATTCAATGTTACTGTTATTGGTTCTGAGCAGTTCAAACTTTAGTTTATCTTATTTCTTATTTTGCAGTGAGTTTAGCTTTAGTAAAAAACAAAAAAATTCACATTTCCTTCCCGCTGAGCTCAAGTAAATTCATAATTTAACCCTTTTGTTATTGTATTTCTAATGAAATACTCCTGTCTATGATTTTCAATTAATTTTGAAAATAATCAAGAATTTGGAGGGATTTAGTAAAATAACTAACTTTTTTGTTATTTTACTAAATCCCTCCAAATTCTTGATTATTTTCAAAATTAATTGAAAATAACTAACTTTTTTGTTATTAAGTTGTTGGTGTTTCGAACATAACTTAACATAACAAAAAGTTCTTACATAAAATTATAACGGAAGGTTTAAATTTAAATATGTACACTTCAAAATAAAAAGTTATTTTATTATACAGCCAAGGGGCAGTTTCAGGCAGGTTGGTATCAAAAAGGTTAAGCAGAGCAACAATTACATCAAGTTAATATTATCTAACAATACACATAGCTAGTGTGCTTGCCTTTTCAAATCCATACAGTTTAGACCATTCCAGTATTAGAATAATCAACTTGGATCATCTTTTAAACATTCGAGAAGAGTCGGATTGTAGCAATTAAAATTACAAATTTCTACCATAATTTTATAAACTCACAGGGCTTCTTTGAATTACAACAGTATCATTTTCTAGTCACATCATTAATAATTTATTTATCAAATACATAAATATACACAAAGCAGGGAAAAGAAAATGTAACTTAGCAAACATAATATAATTAATTTGAATAATAAATGTTGAAATATTAATTAGTTTACTATTTATTGTCACAGATTTCTAATTAAGTAATGATCATTCACTCATCCATTGAGATGGCTCCTGTTATTTTTTTTTATTTTTTATAGCTAGCTAGTATAGAGCATTGGAAGTATAAGAGTATGTATGATCTTATATACCTCCTATACATCAGAACAGAGGAACATTGTTTATTCTCCAACAGTGACTGTCAACATGTGCTTGTATCTATTTAACAAGTCCTCAATAGCTTACTTGCATGTGAAGGTACCTTGTAAAGTACTCAACCATTTTGCAATGTTAAGAGAAAGTATTCTGAAAATACTATCCAAGAATATATATACCTACATCTACTGATGTTAGTAACACAGTAGGTTGTCTCCCCTGCCTTTCTTGATTAGAATCAATCGTTAAGATGGGTGAAAACTTGTTTGGTTTTGCTAGCTGGATTGAAGTATAAACTAGATCTCGCAGGCTGGATAAGGACAGTTATTCCTAAAAACCCCTATTCATAATGTAGTAAGCCAAATTAAATGGATAAAGGGGTCAATATACATTATAACAACTTTATTAAAAATAAAGAAAGGAAAGAATATGAGATGTTAGCATATAGGTGTTGGTATATTTTACATATCCAGCCGTAGAAACCAAGCCAAACGAAGCATACGTGTGAGGCGTGGTCCCCCGACCCATTTGGGAGAGTGGTGACTCTATTCAGTATCGACGCGGACCAGAATCACCCATCCAACTCATGCCAGCATGGCAAATGGACGGAAAATGATGATGATGATGATGATGACAGGCTTCTATAAAGTTTCTGTCTACCAATTCCATTTGCAAGGCATTGATCAGCCCGAGGCTATAGTAGAAGACCAAGGTGCTATGCAGTGGGAGAGAACCCAAGTCCATGTGGTTACTAAGTGAACTTCTTAACCAGACAGCCTTATGAATTTAATCTCTCTCTCTCTCTCTCTCTCTCTCTCTCTCTCTCTCTCTCTCTCTCTCTCTCTCTTTGCGTTTTAAGGCCATCTTCCGCACTAAAGTAGGGGTTAGCCTTGCGGGCCCCATGACAAGCTTCTCCATTTTTCCCTATCGTCTGCATCCCCCCAGCTTTCATTTCCTCCTCCATCATCTTTAACCATGTCCTTCTTGGTCTTCCCCTTCATCTACTTCCCTCCACATTCATTTCACTGTGTTCATTTTTAATTTTGTATTTTTGGACTGCACCCTTAATCCATGGCCTAGTGGTTAGGCTATTGAGCTCACAATCGTTAGGTTGTCGTTCAATTCCCAGGTGGGCAATGTGTTGTGTCCTTGAAAAGGGTGCTTCATTTTCATGTTGCTCCGGTGCCCTCAGCCAAAACTGAGTACCAGCAGCAGCTTTTGTGCAGCCCTCCCTCTCTCTCTCTCTCCAGTGGTCACATCCTAGATGATTTGCTGGGTCATGGGTGGGAGGGCTGAGAGTGTGTGTGTCTGCTCATGACTGCATGGGCACCTAAAAACCCTTAGTGAAAGTATGGTATATGTACTGATACTAGGTCATCCTCAAATGCGAGGAACGGCTGTGGGGTTTGTTTATTGCTTTTTACAACATATGTGTGTGTGTGTAGACACGTGTGTTTGTGTGTATATATTATATATCTGTGTGTTTGCATGTATAAACATAGGGTAGAGAGGGCTCTCTTGTAGTGTCGTGAACATGACAACCTCTCTAGTGTTGGTTCCATGATAAATGCACCCAGTACACTCTGTAAAGTGGTTGATGTTAGGAAGGGCATCCAGTCGTAGAAACCAAGCCAAACGAAACATGTGTGAGGCGTGGTCTCCCGTCCCATCTAGAAGAGTGGTGACTCCATTCACAATCGATGCGGGCCGAAATCACCCGTCCAACCCATGCCAGCATGGAAAACAGATGTAAAATGATGATGATGATGATGATATATATATATATACGATGGGCTTCTGCAGTTCCAGTCTACCAAATTTCCTCACAAGTAGAACACATTTGCTCAAAGTGCCAGGCAGTGGGACTGAACCTGAAACCACACGACCAGGATTTTCCAGGGTTTAATAAAATATCTGTAAGTTTTTGCATTGGTATATTATGCTGGTGTTGGCCAACTGAAATCCCACAAAACAATCATGTTATAATGAGATTTTGATCAAGACTGTAAATTAAATATGAACACATTACTATAGGTAGACTCAGGCAGATTTGTATTAAAAAGGTAAGGAAGAATGAAGATATGTATGGCAGTGTGGCATAGGTGCAGGCATGGCTGTGTGGTTAAGATGTTTGCTTCGCAAACATGTGATTCCAGGTGCAGTCTTAATGCATGGTACCTTGGGCAAGTGTCTTCTAATATAACCTCAGGCTGACTAATGCCATGTGAGTGAATTTGATAGATGGAAACTGTGCAGAAGCCCATCGTATATATATTTATATATGTATACATGTGCGTGTGTGCATCTGTGTGTTTGTGTTTGTCACTCTCCGTATCTGTCTTTATGTTGACACTGCTTGAAAACCAGTGCATGTTCGTTTATGTCCCCATAACTTAGCGGTTCAGCAAATAGAGACTGATAGAATAAGTCATCATTAAAAATGAGCACTGGGGTCAATTTGATCGACTAAAACCCTTCAATGTGGTGCCTCTGCATGTCTGCAGTCCAATAACTGAAACGAGTAAAAGAGTAAAAGATTAAATAAAAATACCATAGAGTAGTGTTAAGCTACTCAAGCAAGCAGAGCCTATGATACACAGTCAATTCTCAGATTGAGCTTACTCCTTCAAGTATTACTTCTCTTACATTCCATACCTGTGATTTAAAAAAAATTACATACTCCAAGGGAGGACAGTAGCCAAAGTCTTTGCAGTCCATTCCAAGATGTTGTTGTTGTTGTTAGGCCCACCCTGATCAAGCAGACCTATGGTTAAAAGGATTCCATCCCATCTTTTGTATATCCATGCCTACATTATACTATGTGTCCTTCATTTTTTAAGATAGAGTTATATGATTTGAGGAGATTTGGCTGCTATTTCTAGCAGGTCGAGTGACCACACAGAAGTTCTCTCATAGGCTTGCAGTGAGGTTGATGCAGTTTTGGTTTAATTCAAATTTCTGTAGGTTGAATGTGAAGAAAGTTTGGCTTGGCCTCAAATTACTGCATGAAAAGAAATCTATATAATTTAATGACAAATTAAGGGTTACAGCCTACATATTCAGTCATTTATTACTAAGATAAACTACCTAATTTGAAACTCTTGAAATTACGTAAATGAACTTATCAAGGATAATTTTAGACAAAGACTATGATAGTTACCAAGACAGTTATGCCAATTATATGCTGACAAGATACTGTCAAACAATTCCTTTGAGACTGCAAGTGACAGCTGAGAAAATACTCCTTTAGACAAGATTCTTAGAACTGAACCATGGAGGGGATCATTAGCATCTTCATTACCTTCATCATCATTTTAAAGCTTGATGTTCTACTCACGATTGGGAGGGGTGGGTCTGCACAGCAGTATACCTCCGAATGTCTTTATGGTGAACCATCAATCACTTGCAAGGAATATGAATATATATTCCTTAGAGATGACCTGCATGAGTAGAGAAAACGTTCTCTTAGAAATGGTAATCAGATTTCTTATGTCGGTGACAGAAATATACCAATTCCATATTATTGTCCCACAAAGCTCAAGAGAGACCCACAATGGGGTACTGCAGCTGCATCTTGGACTGTGCTGCTGCTACACATACAAACATTCTAGACTGATTGGCATAAAGTTGCTCACCAACACTCCCTAGCCTCTGGCCTATAAATGTGCTGTCTCCTATCTACCTTTTCTACAGCAATTACAGTGACCTTTGCTCCTTGGAGCTGGCTGGCTGGTCTCATGCCACTTCCATTCAGACACTCCCAACTCACTTGTCTCTCTTCCTCTCATCACCCATATTGTGTCTTCCATCCCAGTAACCACTATGCCCATTCCTTCCTCCCCTACATGTCATCCTACTTCAAACGCCCTCCCTGTCCATGTTTTTAAACTTACAACTATTCAAGAGGAACATTAACCATGTCAATCCCACTGGTCTCAGAGGGGCCTGCAAGGGCCATGGCACAACCCCTTACTCTAGACCAAACCAATAAAATGAAGAAAAAAATTAAAAAAATTAAAAAAAGGAGTCGTTTGTTAGTGCCAATATTGTGTTCTACTCTCATATCTTGGTCTAGGGTGTGATGCCTGCTCTAGTGAAGTTCTGGCCTTTACGTTATGTCAATTATTTAGCCCACCTTAATAGGGTCTGTATCATCTACACTGCTCTAATGTTGGATAAAATGTTAACAATCAAGCTGCTGCTGTTATTTAGACCCCCTTCTCCCACAGTCAGCTCTGATCCAGTGGTGTATTGAGAGTTTGTGCTGCCTGGAGTGGGCCTTCAGTGTCTGTCCCCCACACCATATATATATATATATATCTATATATATATATATATCATCATCATCGTTTTTACGTCCGTTTTTCCATGCTAGCATGGGTTGGACGGAGATTTCGTGAGGCAGCATTTTACGGTCAGATGCCCTTCCTGTCACCAACCATACTGATTCAGTATGGGAATCACAAGACTGAATCACTGAATGGCCGGGCATCTGGTTATTAGGGACATAAACAAATGTCACCGGTCGGTTTCAGCGATAAACAACGTCAAGCGATGACACATACACATACATACATACATATATACATATATATACGACAGGCTTCTTCTGTCTACCAATTCCACTCACAAGGCATTGGTTGGCCCAAGGCTATAGTAGAAGACACTTACCCAAGGTGCCACCTAGTGGGACTGAACCTGAAACCATGTGGTTATGAAGCGAAGTTCTTAACCACACACCCATGCCTGCATGTCTATCCAGTGGGCTTCTGCACAGTTTCCATCTACCAAATTTCACTCACACGGCTTTAGTTGACCTGAGGTTATAGTAGAAGGCACTTGCCTAAGCTGCCATGCAGTGGGATCGAACCCAGAACCATGTGATTGCAAAATATATGTTTTAACCCTACAGCTACGTCTACTCCCATGATGAATTTTCCCCCATTAACTAGTCTATTTTTGTAAGCCTGTAGTTTCTGGTGGTGGACTCAGTTGGAGTACAACATATGTTGTTCCTCTTCATTTATCATTGGGGAATGCAACCTATAATAGTGTTTGGAACAAAGGAGGTTATTGATGCTACTGCCAGTTTTGTGTGTATTTATTTTTTATGTTTGTCTGGATTGAGTCAGAAGAATATTGTGTTTAGAATGGTATTTTTGTAGTATTCTGGGGTGTTGTATAATTGGGTGTTTGGAGGTGATTGTAATGTAGTGGCATAGAATGTGAGGGTTGAAGTTTGCTGCAGCAACAAACTGTGATTCTAGCATGTCCAGGTGGTGCTTCATTTTGTTGTGTAAGTGGGTGTGATCTCTGGGCAATTTGTAATGATGCATAGTTCCCTGTTTTGTGTACTTTGTAGAATGTTGTGGAGAAATTGTCTGTGGCATGATGGTTCTAATATATTATTTGCACACTACCGCTGGTGTCTGTGAATACTCTAAGTGTGTTTATGCCTATTTTGGTTTTCCTGTGTGTACTGTGAGTGCTGTAGAGATGGGATTTCTAGTATATTTGTGTGTGGTATGTTTATGTTGTTGAGTGTGATGGTTGGTTGTAATTGATGTTCTCTGGTGTTGCTGGTAACAAGAAAGATGGTGGATTTGTCATGGAACCAGATTTCTGGGTAGTTGATCTAGGGTTGGAATAGGGCAGCTATGACTGGGGTAAGAAAGATGGTGGATTTGTCATTGAACCAGATTTCTGGGTAGTTGATCTAGGGTTAGAATAGTGCAGCTATGACTGAGGCACTATGACTGACACTATGTGTGTTTTGTGAAGGTGTAGGAATGTCATGTAGGTATAAGTGTGGGTGAGAAAAGGGATCCTTGTGGTGCTTTCTTTGGGAAATTACAGGTTCTAATGGTGTTGTTATTGTACTCTATATAGTCTAGGCTTGGTGACCTGGGAGTGTAGTTTGCTAGCCAGTGTTTTGTATTATTCCTTAAGATATTGACTATTTTGTTTATAAGTGGGTAGTGATTATTGAATTAGATGTATGAGTAGACTAGTGATCAGTGGCCAGTCTAGTGATCAGTGACCTTAGAGTAAGAGCTAGGTGGGCCCAGAGACATAATACAATCTGGAAAAGGAAGATATAGCTGCTTAAAGAGCCTAAAACCAGTCATAAGTTCAGGGAGGTACTAGTAGATGCATATGACAAGAGGGAGCAAGAGAAGAGTTAGAGACTGATGACATAGAGGACAACTGGCAGTTCCTACGGAGCAACCTACTGAGGGCTACAGACCAAACCTGTGGGTGGTGCAAGGTCCCAGCTACCTCTCTTTTATCATGAAGCTTTGGTTGGTATCAGATCTGCCTATACTCATCTACCACCCACTATCATCCTCTCTCCGCATGTGCCTTTTAGTTGTACTCTCACCTACCATCACACATCTATGCCGCTAATATGTAGCCATCATGATCCTTCTCCCATTCCTCTTCCCTTACAACCCATTCACTGCTTCCCTCATCACACTCACACTCATAAACTTTCCCTGCCAACCTCTCGTACATCACTCCCCTTCTATTCAAACTCTTGGTCACGTTTGCCTTCAAGAATGGAGACTATGTAGAGAGGACACTTTAGCCTTGCTGGAGACAAGACAACCTCCCTCTCGAGCATTGGTGCCACAATGAAATACACCCAGTACACTCAGTAAAGTGGTTGGCAATCAAATGGAGAAAATGTAAGGTAAAGAGGACTCTTTAGTCGTATTGTAGTCATGACAACCTCTCTAGTGTTGGTGCCATGATAAAATGCACCCAGTACACTCTGTAAAGTGGTTGGTGATAGGAAGGGCATTCAGCCATAGAAACTAAGGCAAATGAAATGTTTAAGCAAGATGTGATCCCCTGATCCATCTAGGAGAATGGTGACTCCAAATAAGAACTGACCTGAACTGAAATCACCCGTCCAACCCATGCCAGCATGGAAAGTGGACATAACATGATGATGATGACGATGATGATGAGTAGGACAGTGAAACCAATAAAGGAGCCAGCTATGATTAGTAAAGTAATTAAGGACATGTACAGAAATTGAAAATGAAGATATGAGATGTTGAAAATATTAGGCTATGTAGGTCATATACTAGCTATTTGTATAGTTAATCATATAGTATATGAAGATAATTTCCTCCATGACTAGTGTAGTAATATTATTGTCAATTGCAACAGGAGCAATGATATTCATTGATGCACCAAGTTTTGAAAGTAGCTGAGAAATCTTAGCTAAGCTAGTTCAGGATAAGTTTAGCTTGGATAAGATGCAGTTTGGATTTGTGCCTGAACATGGAACCATAGATGTCATATATTTAGTGAACATAACTGCAAAAGAATATTTACTAACCTCAGTCACATACCAGTGAAAACTCTGGCAATAGCAGTGTGTTGTCCTTGACATCAGCTAAGTTTTCGACTGTGTCTAGCATTGAGAACCTAATCTTTCATTTTGTGATTTGGATGTTTCCCATTGGTTCACTCCATCACAGCATGTGTTGATGGGGCTCTCTATGAGCCACACTAATCTCTCTCAGGATTTGGTCCTCACACTCATCCTTCTACAAATAGATGACCTATTCGCTTTTAATTCAAGCCAAATACACTTCTATGCAAATGATATCGTTCATTTCCCAGTAATCTTTCACACTTAGTTGTCATCCATGTCACATCAGTCATGCACTATTTTGATGGACAAAGACCTTGAAAACATCCTTTAATGAGGAGACAACAACATCACAACATTATGCCTTTCCTACTTATCAGCAATGATCAACTACAACCTTCGAAATCTTTACAATTACTGATGGTCTATATATACATATATACATATATATGTGGTTAAGGAGTTCGCTTCGCAACCGCATGGTTTCGGGTTCAGTCCCACTGCGTGGCACCCTGGGTAAGTG
>JAOPJM010130259.1:0-13606 GCA_027124095.1 Muusoctopus leioderma
CTGATCTTTGTTGGCAAGTAGTGACATCCATGGACGCGTTTCGATCTCGTTAGATCTCATCAGCATGGAACAGTCTAACTACTTACCAGATCAATATTACAACATGGACAATATACGAAAATGGTTATGCACATTATGCTGGCACGGATAGTAGATATAAACAAATCAATTACGTTCAGCAATTATTTTCTTGTTTTTGGTAAATTACGTTAGTGAGGGTGGTGGAGGCAGTGTAGTTTTAGGTAAGTCTTTATAGATAAGCTCTTTATTACATGATATTGCAGGGAGATTTTTTTTTCTTTCTTCAAAGTCCATCTCGTGTAATAGGTTCGCATCACCGGACTAAGCTATAAATAATTTACAACTACAAGCTACTATGTATGAAGACACTCACAGAAAACAGTTCTAAGAACAACGGGAATTATTTCGGATATCATGGAATAAAATCCAGAATCTGAAGAAACTGTTATTAGTCAACATCGGTACCAATTACTCCATCGTAGAGCTGATAGAAGGGTTCGATAAACGTGACCAAAGGTACACAACACTTGCTCTATTCTTCATTCTCTAATGAAGGGCAAGAGTTCGAAACGTTAGATTCTTCGCTCCTCATTGTACTTGAAATTAGCGAACTCTTTAGATATTTGTTGGTAGTCAAATGAAGTGAATATTTTAGAATAGACTTATCTTGGAAAGCTGCTACAATGCTGATGAACTACAAACAGTAGTTATGTATATCGGGTAAAATACCCCTGAAAGACGGGGAAAGGAAAGAACGCCTAAGGAAAATGAACCACGCATCTTTCGTATTCCGAACGACCACGTTTACCAATACGCTAAGACGACCTGCCGATTTTAACCATCGAAATTAAAGCTTTTATCGTACAAGCGAGAACGTAACTATGTCTTGTTTCTGTCTTTCGGGGGTATTTTACCCGATATATATCACTACTGTTTGTAGTTCATTAGCATTGTAGTAGCTTTCCAAAATAAGCTTATTCTCAAAATTCCTCAATGCTTTAGCAACGATTCAGTGTTTACGAAGTTAATATTTGTTTGTAGTAGAAAGGCTGAAAGTTGTTGTTGTTTATCTGCAGGTCAATCCTGACTGAGTAGACCTATGATCAAAGGCGTCCCAGCCATAACCATCCCATCCCATCCTTTTCTCAGGCATTACATATCTAGGACTACACTATCCAATATGCTATTCCCATTTTCAAGACAGTAAGGGGCAATTTGGAGGGGCTATTTCTAGTAGTTCGATCAACTAAGTAGAGGTTCTCCTCATTGGCTCGTACCTAGTCAAAAAGAAACAAATATTCAGATAAATACAGCAAGTTGGCATCACTGGTATAGAATAGAACTAATTTAATAACTGTTTCTAATTTAGGCACAAGGCCAACGACCCAGTACTTGACTGGTACTTTATTTTATCGACCCCGGAAGGATGAAAGGCAAAGTTGACCTCGGCAGGATTTGAACTCAGGGCGCAGTGAGACAGAACGAATACCGTAAGATATTCTGTCCGACACGCTAACGACTCTGCCAATTCGCCGCCTATAACGTTCTGAGTTCAAGGCATACCAGAGTCGATTTTACATTTTATCTCAATAACTTGACATAATTGTTCATAATATACTGGAGTCGATTCCATCTAGTATACCCCACACCTCTACTAATCTAACAAAGCAATCGGTTTTGGTTTTCTGTTGATGTAATTCCACTTCAATTCCACTTTCCTAATGCTATTTGGGAAGACATGACTGTAACAATATTCTAATTCCTCCGCTGTTTCAAATAAACAGCTTTTGTGCAGCGCCAAAAAGAAACACAACGACGTGTGCCATCTCTAATTTTCAATGACATCCTAAGAAAATAAATTAAAATTTGGGTATTAAACTACATCGTCTTCAAAAGTTACTAGAGTAATCTCCCCTTATCATCCCACCACTTCTTACAATTTATAAATTACTGCAATTCTGTTCAAATATTTTTGAACAAGAATTTTTTTTAAATTTTTAGTGGAAGTCTAAAATATTTAAAATTATATCCAAATATATATATTATTTGTTTTCAAATTATCTTTCATTTTCTATATTTTAATAAATTGTGTATCCTCTGAACACTACAGAGGGCGTGGCTACATAACTTCCTGTTACTACTACATAACATCCGGTTTCAATCCAAAGCCGTGTTTGAAAGTTGTCAAACTGTAAGTATTTCATTACCTTTTAAATACTTCATAAATGGGATTTATTTCAGAAAATTGTTCCTTTCACCTTAAATAATTTATTTTCACCGTAAAATGTTGGTGGACAAGAATTACGACAGCAATAACAGAGTTATAACACTTCACCTATCTTCGCTCACCCATCTCTGTTGCCTGTATAATTGCTTGTTAATCTGTATGTGTGTGTCATTATCTGTCCGTGTCCGTGTGTGTCATTATCTGTCCTTGTGTCATTATCTGTCCGTGTGTGTGTGTCATTATCTGTCCGTGCGTGTGTGTCATTATCTGTCCTTGTGTCATTATCTGTCCGTGTGTGTGTGTCATTATCTGTCCGTGTTATCTTTCCGTGTTAATAGTTGTGGGTGTGTTATTCTATGTCTGTGTTAGTGGTTATGTATGTGTGTTTGTCTGTTGAGTTTATCGTCACCCCCACTTCTCCAGTTCGTTGTTGTTGTTGTTGTTTAACCCAAGGTCACCCTTGATTAAGCAATGCTATGAGCAAAGCATTCCAGCCATGACTATCCGGTCTGTTTATGAATTTCTACCACTACTTTATCCAGTATGTCATTCCTTGTTTAAAGCTGTAGGGTTTGATTTGAGGGAAATTTTGCTGCTATTTCTTTCAAGTTAAGCAATGACATAGAGGCCCCCTCGTTGCTGTTGTTGTTGAGCTGTGCATCCATCTCACCGATCTGGGAGGGCCCGTGAAGGTCATAGACCCAGGCCCCTTCATTCAGACCAATCTAATAAATATAAGGCATACATAGTCGGCCTCATACATAGTCAAAAGAAATTGTTGTAGATTTTTGTGAGCACCATATAAGGAGACTTAAGCTAGGAGAGAGGAGCTGAGTTTACATCCCAATTCCTGGCTGAAACCATTTCACCATCATCATCAATATCACCATCACCATCATCCTCATCACTATCATCAGCAGCAACAGCAAGTGTGAGCTATGTGTTCATGTACAGAAGTTTCTATTTGATCTGATGTTCAACACATTTGATATATACAGGAAGTAGAGACAAGGAATGGATCTGAAGTAAGTTCACAGAAATGAGATGAGCACCATTGTCTTCAAGAATCTGCTACATCATTGATTCCATTATTCACAAGGGTTCCAACCTGAATGACACCAAACACTAAACTGATTAAGATTTGCAGTCAATGACATTACCAAGTTTATGACAGGACCGTCTCACTTTACTTACATTGCTATAATCATCATCATCATCGTCATCATCATCATCATCATCATCGTCGTCATCATGTCCGCTTTTCCATGCTTGCATGGTTTTGACGAATTTTGTTTTTGGAGCAGTGTTCTACAGTTGGATGCTCTTCCTGTCACCAACCCTTATACATTTCCTTATGTAAGGTAGTTTTTCCACGGATCTTTAACCATTGAACAGCTAAACTCCTGGCCGATTGTTATACATGGGATGTAAACAAACGAGCACCGGTAGCCAAGTGTTGTTAACAATGAAATTTCATGGAGACAAACATACACACACACACATTGTATATATACAGTTTTTGTCTACCAATTTCACTCACAACGCATTGGTCGGCCCAAGGCTATAGTAGAAGACACTTGCCCAAAGTGCCATGCTCTTGATTAGATCCCGAGACCAAATGGTTTTGAAGCAAAGTTCTTAACCACAATAGCCATTCCTGCACCTATAATGTCCTTCAGCAATGAATGAACAACACACAATCTTGTTTCTCCTTCCCCCAAAGTGTTTGTGTTCCATATATGATATCAATATTTGCACTGTTTATTACTGCAGTCTTTGTTGTTGTTAGATGTGCCATGGATAGGACCATTGCCAACCAACCAAGTGTTGGTGATGATACCAAGGATGACAAACAAGTAGACAGGATTGTTACCAACCAACAAAACATTGATGATTGTATCAAGGACGACAAAGAAGTGGAAACTCTTGTAACTTCAGACGTATGTTCTCTATTCTTTTGCTTTATTCTCCAACAACCATCTGTTTATTACACAGAATTACACACACACACACACACATATGAGAAGCTGTAGCTTTGTTATTAAAGTGATGCAATCATGATCTCAGGCTGCAAGTTCAATCACTGATACAAAATTACTTGACTCAGGTTGAGTTAAAAATTAATGCTTTCATGAACCACAGTCTAACATATTTACTACAGTCTAATATATTTACCACAGTCTAACTTATTTAGTCCATCATAGCTACATTGTAATTTCTTGATATCAACTAATCCTACCTGTAGTTGGACACTCGTTCTCAGACATACCTGTAATATACTGCGTATCAAGTCAATCAACTACACAATTTCCATTGAGGTGTCTGTCATTATGTAACTACTATAAACTAGAGGTCTGTCATATAATTTCTTAACATGAGTTGATTCTCCTCTGGATTGAGGCTTTATCAATTCTTCAAACTGAACATTTCTTGTTTTTCTATGAAGGAGAAAATAAAAGATAATGGCAACGTGAAGAAGAAGAGGAAACCCTTGTATTTCTGGACCACAGCAGATGTTAACAAATGGTTACGGAAACGGTGTGGTTGCTACTGTGATATGTATGAAAATATGTTTTTGGATCATGAAGTAACAGGTAGGGCACCCTTAATTTTGTCACATATTTGGTGTGTATGTGTGTGTGTGTAGTAGAACATCAGTCCTTTACCACCAATTTTATACAGACCACATGTTGTCTTCTATCTCCACTGAGTATGTTATAAACTGAAGTTCTATAGATATCCTTATAGCGAGGTGAAGATGAGTGTGTGTTTATATGTTTAGGCATCTTTCAATCTTCAGAGGCGATAGAGGAACCCGTTGTTGCCCATACGGCAGGTCATAAGTTGTACTTTGGCAGTGTAGTACAGAGAAATCAGTTGTTACCCAGACAGCAGGTCTCCATAGACATCATAACCAGTGTCTCTGGATTAGTGCTACTCTATCAGACATCATAACCTGTGCCTCTGGATTAGTGCTACTCTATCAGACATCATAACCTGTGCCTCTGGATTAGTGTGACTCTATTACACTTTACAATGAAAATTTGTAATAACTTTCTTAATTTTTAAAGAATTATTTCTTACATTTCATGTCAAATTGTATATTTTCAGGTCGTACATTAATTAGAATGAATGACATCAAACTGGAGAGAATGGGCATTAAAGACAGCAATCATAGGTATATAGTCCTACATTACTGTCATATTGTCTTACATTATTGTTATTATTATTTCCTTTTGTGTGCCTCTTCATTATTCCTACCAAACTTTTTACCTTCATTAGAACCTGATATCGCTCTCTTCCAGACGAGAATTAATGCAACAGATCCTACAGCAGAGATTAAAACATGAACGTGTCGAGTTAAAAAATGCCAACATGCGTGGCAGTTTAATGTTGCCGTTCCATCAGAATGGAAGTAAGTGATTTATATTTTCTGTAATTGTTCTGATAATAATGAGGTTTCGTACAGACAGAGAGAAATTTTTTTTATGTGGAGATCATAATGTTGTTATACTTATTCCATCATGGAGATAATGTTGTTATACTTATTCTACATTGATTTGATTTTAATACACAATAGTTTGTTTATTATTCTTACTATTTATCTGTGCTAGAATGGGTTGGATAGGTTTATAAAGATATGTTATTGCACTACCCGCCATGGATACCCTTCTAGTAAAAATGATGTAGTGCTTTGATATAAGTTCAATTAAAATTTGTGATCTTTGTACTTTGAGCCTAACACCCTAACTATTCAACTGCCACATCTCTTCTATTGAAACTAAGATGTGTGATGGCAGATGTCATTAATACTCTGGAAACTTAGTGTGTCGAGGTTTACAGATGACGCTTCACATTGTGTATCAATACCACACACCCTTTTTCTCTCTCTCTACACCCATTCTATTAATCTATTCTTAAACATTTTGTTCAGTGCTGCTGTATAAAACTTCTTAAGCTACATCTTTCCTTGAAATACTAAATTGTTGTAGACTCTAGTCTACAATTTAGACATTAACTATAATAATCATAGCTTCAGATCCCACCTGTGAGGAGACCCCTATCTTGTTGTTGTTTCAACTCAATGTAGTAGCAACCAAATGTCTTTTAAGAAACTCCCTCTTTTTAAACCTAGCCTGGAGAATGGTAATTACTAGAACACTGATTAAATGATGGCAGTTTTACTGTAACTTCTCTAGAATAACTGCATCTCTGGTGCAGTTTACTTTCACATATCCCTAACTACCCCACCTCTTTTAACTATGACCCTAACACTCCAATGGGCCATGCTATAAAGTTCTGTCTGTCCTGCACTAAATAAATATATATCTACCAACCTTACCCGCCTAGATGTTCACACTAACCATTCAGCCATTTCTTCTGCTACTCTTTGCTCTAATCAATAAAATGTAAATAATACAAATTCAGTAAAATATATATATTTTACTGAATTTGTATCTTTTTAGTCTTTTTATGTTAATTTATTTTATTTATTTTTTGTGTACAGGGGATGGATTTGAGGAGACCAAAGTGACTGGATTGCTGGAAGCACCGTTACCTACTTATTAAAAACTTGATAAACTACAAAAATAAATTTTGGTTTATTGACTTGAATTTAAAGGATTGTGAAGTTTCCACAATTCACAAAACAGATCAAGAGTTTTCAAATACTCCCGTTAATTCAGTTAAACTCCATAACAAAATCTCGTTATATCATTAATCTGAGTATTGTTTACATTGAAGTTACCAAAAACTTTAGTGAAAAATGTTTAATATATTTTAGAAATGTTTAAATGCTTAAAATATAATAAATCTTGTAAATTACTTAATATCTGAAGATACATCTGGAAGATGTATCAGAGATCGCATTTGTTAAAGTTTTCTTTGTTAGGAAACTTACAAGATATGTTCCTGCTGTGCTTTGATTATTTAACACAGGAAAAATTGTTTTTATCATCTCAGATATTTGTTTCAAGCTCAGTTTATATATGTTGTTATTTACACATTTTCTTCTATTTACAGTTTTTTTAAAAGAAACCATTTTCAGCTCTTAAATTTCATCAAATCCTTATCTTCTCATCGTTTTATGTAATAATTAAACTAAGCTATATAATTAGCAGTCTATGCAATAACATTAAATACAATATGTAATTTAATCTATGTAGTTAACTGCCTGATACCATGTGATGCCCTACCAAGTATTCATACAGTGGTATATGCAAATATGGGGATAGGTTTAGCAATATAAGATATTTAGACCATGTTTTGTCATTTCAGGGTTATTTTTATTTACAAAGTCATTAATCCGTAAATGTTCCCCTCCTTTTCCTAATCCATTGGTGAATCCTAAACATATTTACCAAAACTTCAATCAAATTTAATATCTCTAAATATGTAACAAGCCAAAATTGGGAAATGATCTGTTCAAATTTGACTTTAGATAGTCTTGTGAACTTCTGAGGTCATACCTGTGACCTCTTAAACTAAAGTATAATGTATGATGATTTTATTTGAAAATTAACACTAGGATTGAACTGCTGAACTGATCCACCAAAATTGGCAACAGAACTACTTCAGTCTATTTATTACTAAATCCTGCTTAAGTTTCTTTGTTTTCTGGATTTTAATTAAATACTTTCAGCAGCATTTTCATAGCAAGTTTGAATAAACTCGTTAAGTCAGCTGATATCAATTAATCCATTAATTAGAAAGTAATATGTAAAGTAAGGTGTGAGGAGATAAACATTTATGTATTATGAGAAGACTCCTGACTATACTATTTAGAATTGTCCAGGCAAAAATCAAAACTGTATCTTTATTGCAGCAAGAGTAGAATCAGTTGTTGAACGTTTTGTAATCAGAAATATCCATTAACGGGTGATCAATGTTATTGATTTCAATGAAAAGAGAGAAATAGAAGAACGTTCATGCCTTCACTAAGAGTAATAGTATAACTAAAGTGAAATATACTAGCACGGTAATGTCAACTTGGGTGTCGCTGATATATATATAACCACATTGATGGCTTAGTTTGCTGTGAACAACTTCTCTGTTAGCCTACAGCACCATCCAAGTCAATAAAGTGGTGTTTACAACACTACAGTCTGGTTTATGTGAAACATACTGGTTGGGCATCTTGTATTGTAATACTGCTTCATGTATTACAATATGTAGATGTTCTGTCTGTCTCTTACTAATAGCTGTATACTATATACTAACAGACGATATACGATACACTAACAGGCCTTGTTTTACTTTATATTCAACACATTTTCTTAGATATTTCTCCTCCCCACTCTTGTCTATGCTGGCTGAAGTATACTTGATCATTAACTATATTAATGTTGTTTTCATTCAAATAGTTCAATAATTACCAGTAATTTACTAGGGACAATCTCAATGACTTATGTATCCTAAGTTACAAAAATGGCTTAGTGCTGAGGGAAAAGGAATTCTTATATTATTATTAGTTCATTGGAAACCAAACAAAATGACCCTCTTCATATCCTGCCAGGATTGACTTCACCTTCCATCTTGCCAGGGTTAAAGTATATATCAGTCATGTACTGGAGTTGATTTAAGTGACTGGCCTTGTGCCTTTCTTAGAGATCATCGTTGTTGTTATTATTATTATTAAGGTGATGGACTATTAGAAATGGTACATTACTTTAAGTAAATACGTTATGTATTTACTTTATGATCCTGAGTTGAAGTCTTGCTGGGGGCGACTTTGCCTTCAATGCTTACAAAGTCAAGAAAATAGTACCAGTAATAAACTGGTTCAATTAAATTTACGACTACCCCCCCCCCCCCCACCATCATCAAAATTTGGTTTTGTACCAAAGTTAGAAATTATCATTATTCCACTTGTGTTCAGATACAACAATCTTGAATATAAATGCTATTACCAAATATTTCAGGGAAAGTTTTTCAAACATTTATTTTCTGTTAAATGTGATACTACCAAATTCATGTGTCATTTCAAGACCTAACTTAAGATGAATCTCATTAAATATTCTTTGACACAACTGATAGTAGATTTTCAGTTTTCTTGTCTATTTTGTTTCAACTTTTGATCTAATTAAGAACTATGTTAATCAACTTTAGTCTCTCACAAACCTGAATATGTTGGCTATCCAAACATAATCACTAGCATTTGAGGAGACTAATGTCATCAAAAACTGAAGTATAATTATGTGCGTAGAACATTAACATCCATTGTTTCTTTATTGGTATCTAATGCAGGCATTACAAGCAAAGTAAAAGAAAATGAATACAAGTCTTTCTTCAGTTTCACAGGTAAGGTTCTGTTGAAGTGTTCTAGATAATAGTATTATTGCCAATTCACTCAGTAAAAAATCTTAAAATATTTTTATTTCATTCATTTGTTGATATGAAAATGTATTGAGCTGTTGTGTAGAGTGGTGAATGTTTTGTTGATTGGATAGATCTGTATTTTTCATACAAATTTTAATGGAAATAAATTGTTAATAATTTTAATATGCCATGTCTTGTTGTTACCTGATATTTTGTTTTGCTGCTGTTCTTCTTCTTGTTGATACTCAGTCTGCAAAGCCAACCTCACAGGGGGTACCTTATATCTTGCTGTAAGATAGGGTCAGCTTCCTCCCACACAGTTTATAACAATATTTGCTACACCAATGTGCTTGTGGCCATCTTTGTTGCAGATGGAATCACTTTGATCATCTTTAGTTGCCATATTTGTTGCATTTTTAACATCTATTTACTAAAACGTCTGCCAAACAGTGTTCAGAATCAAATGTATGTAACCAGAACACACTTTTCACTGGGGCTACTTTTAAACACTGGGGTGAGATATTTTAACTATACAGCAACATGTCTACTAGCTATCCTTCCTCTACTACATATTGTAATTTATTGGGGGCAGAATTACACTCCCTCCTCCTCACTAACATAATTTTTTTAAAAGCCATGTGTGTTTTAGACAAAAAACTGTAGAAAAGTGTTGCATGCTGACAGTGAAAGTACCATAGCAGAAGAGAAACTGGAATATTGGGCCTTACAGACAGGAATATATCATATATTACAGATAGATACATTGGTATGAAGGTTTAAAATAGGAGTCTGTGATGTTCATGCTTTCCTAAGAGCATTAATAACATAAATGAAAGGTTTCTGATGAGTAAATTACAACTACGTTGCCAACTTAATGAGAAGTTCATTATCATAATATATATATATGCACACACACTCATGCATGCAGATGTGTATATTTGGATGAATAAGTACACAGAAACACACACATATATATATACACACACACATAATTAGGTATTTCAATAAAAAGGAAATACTATGGAAGATGTCCTGTAACTACTGCTCCTCACTGTAACCAGTCTTATGTGACTATATATATATATATATATATATACATATATAGCTCAGTGAAGTAGTAGTAGTAGGTCATTATTGAAGAGGTAGGTCTGTACTGAACTATATCACAAATGGACAGGATTTAGTTATAGAAGATAGAGTTTTGTATAAGTGATGCAGTACAGTTGAAACAACAAGATGGAGACCTTCACTTCCTTTCCACAATAAGTTCTCCAGAAGTGAAGTAATAGGCACCATTTTCTCACTTCCTTCCCACAATAAGTTCTCCATAATAAGCAGTTATAGTTTTCACTTTATTGTTCAGTATATTCTGTTCAATCTCCACTTGACCATGTTCTCCAGCAAATTTACACAACTGAAATAAAAGAGAAATGTTGTAAAATTTTATAATTATATATATAAATATATGTGTAGACATATATATGTGTGTGTATACATGTGTAGACATATATATGTGTGTGTATACATATGTAGACATATATATATATACACACACACACATATATATATATATACATAATTCCCATACTTAATCAGTGTGGTTGGTGACAGGAAGGGCATCTGACCGTAAAATGCTGCCTCAAGAAATCTCCGTCCAACCTATGCTAACATGGACGTAAAATGATGATGATCTCAAGAGGTTAAACCTCATGAAGGAGATGACAAAGGACAACAACAAATGATGTGACACTGTGCTAGAGAAGATCTATCCAACCCATGCAATGAAAAACAAACATAAGATGATGATGATGATGATGGTCACCAACAATCTCACAATTCCTAAAACTAAAAATACCACCATGCTCAGCTCGTTATCATCATCATTTACATGTAATTAAATCAAGAGTTAGATGAAGTAAATAGACAAAGTGATTATACCTGCTCTGTACTGGTGTTGCGAGGTGCACTGAACGCAAGGTGGTTGGTCACCTTTCTGGCTGCAGCAAATATGTCAGAAGTATTGAAGAATTAAGGTGAAATATTTTGATATTTCTTACTTCTTTGTACACAACATTGGTAAAGGGATGAGAACAAGGAAGACTCAGAGTTTATTCAATTCTATATAATAATAATAATAATAATAATAATATATATATTTAACTTTGGCCCAAAATAATTTCTGCTTTTAACCCTGAGAAAGAGCATGTGGCTTTGACAAACCAACAACTGAGCACCTACTAGAAATAGCAGCCAAATCTCCTTGAAATCACACCCTTCTCTTTTAAAAAATGATGGACATGTTAGATAATGTAGTCTTAGATACACTGTCTGAAAAAAAAATGTTATGGTCTCAGTTCGAACAGAGCTGACCTGTGGTTAAAACAACAACAAAATGAGCAGACCTATGATCAAAGGTGTCCTGGCCATAACTACCCCATCTTTTGGTCTGACAGACACAATGTATGTAGGACAACATTATCAAATGTGTCCTTCCTTTTTTTAAGATAGTAAGGTGTGACGTGAGGGAGATTTAGCTGTTATTTCTAGCAAGTTGAGCGACCACAAAGAGATTCCTTTGTTGGCTCGTTGTCAAATTATGACAAGGCAGGTACTGTCTGGTTCAATCGGTGCAAAGTTTTGGTCAATCACAGCTCCGCTGAGATTTTCAAAGTCCATCACTCTTTCATTCATTTCATGATTACAAATTCCATTAATATATACACTGTATACATACCTGAATATATAGACATAAATATATAAATGCACACACACATATACTATATACACATATATTCATTCACTGGTTTCAGTTATTGGGACTGTGGCCATTGTGGGACACTGCATTCAAGGGTTTTAGTCAATCATATTGACCCCAGTACTTATTTCAATCTGGTATATATTTTATCAATCTATTTATCTAATAGCTAAGTTACCTTTTCATGTAAAGGGATGCAACTCGATACACCATTTTACACTGGTATAGACACACATATACACAACAGGCCTCCACACAGTTTCTGTTGTAGCAAATTCCACTCACAAGGCATTGGTCAACCGGATGTTACAGTAGAATACACTTGCCCATGTATGAACATATAAATACATAAATACGCACACATATATACATACATATAAATACACTCACACAATATACATATAAATATATAAAATACAAACACAATATACAGATAAGTGTGTATATGTGAACAAGTATCAATTTCCTAACTGAAGTGGTGTCTTGATGGCTAAAGTTCTAAACAATGACCCAAAGGTCAACATTTTAAATTGTGACCCTGCTATTGTATCCTTCAGCAAGACACATGACTGTAATTGATCTCATGTGAACCCATCTAAAATATCAGTGTCACTATCCAAACATAAACCACCAGTATTTAATAATTGTTTCTAACATAGGCACAAGGCTAACAAACCTCAGTACTTGACTGGTACTTTATTTTATCGACCCCGGAAGGATGAAAGGCAAATTTTACCTAGGTGGGGTTTGAACTCATGCAAACAATTATATGACTTTGCAGATCAAGTCAACCCTCACTAACATAAAAAGCAGCACAAACATTCAATATACAAATAATAAACATATATATATATATATATGAAGGATATGCCTTGGGTACCATAGTTTCGATATCAAACACGTCGGCATTCAGGTAGTTTGGTCCACCCCAGGGTGGGTCCAGGTACACTACATCAACAGCATGCAGGTGACGGACTATTTGCAGAAAATCTCCAACAATAAATTCAATACGGTCAGCAACGCCATACAATTGTGCATTGTGCTTTGCATATTCCACTTTGGCAGGATCTATATCAATGGCAACAACTGGAGGGGGGAGAAGAGAGAAACAGAATGATGGCAACAACTGGAGGGGGGGGAGAAGAGAGAAACAGAATGATGGCAACAACTGGAGGGGGAGAAGAGAGAAACAGAATGATGGCAACAACTGGAGGGGGGAGAAGAGAGAAACAGAATGATGGCAACAACTGGAGGGGGGAGAAGAGAGAAACAGAATGATGGCAACA
>JAOPJM010130355.1:0-13605 GCA_027124095.1 Muusoctopus leioderma
GAACCTTTTTTTAACATATTCCCATACTTAATCAGTATGGTTGGTGACAGGAAGGGCATCCGACCGTAAAATGCTTCCTCAAGAAATCTCCGTCCAACCCATGCTAGCATAGAAACACGGACATAAAACGATGATGATGATGATATATATATATATTTGATACAGTTCAAGTTGATAGTGTAATTTATTAGATATACATTGTTTATAATATCTGTATTAAATTTTATATCGTACTTTTTATAATATATTTTGTATCATGTCTATTATATTTTATATCAGGTATAGTTATTTAACTTTATCTCTAATATTTATTTTATTTTTTCCTCTAGAGCTCCAAACAGTTCCCAAACTATCACACATCTAGTAAGAATACCTGTTGAAGCACGTCAAAAGGATGTATGTCTTAGCTGGTCACAGGAGCCATTTATATATGTAAAAGCAGAACTTCTCAAAAAGAAGGCAAGCAGTATTTTAAAGAATATAACTTTACCTCACACAAATTGTTGGGCAATGGACAATGTGTTGATACCAAATTTGGCACATATACCATATAAAATTGAAGAGAGTTTTGAACCAATTTCAACCGATAATTGGCTTTTCTTTCCTGGAGCAAAACTTGGAGTAAGTCTTCTTTTCATATTTTGTTTTTTATTTAATGTTTTTGTTGTTTTTTTTTTTAACCTGAGACAGAGCCTGTAACTTGTTTAGAGGAAAAAGTATGAAGGTTGGATAAGGTTAATGTAGTTAATTTTTAAAATTGACAGGAATACAAGGAAATTGACAGGGAATACAAGGAAATTGACAGGGAATACAAGGAAATTGACAGGAATACAAGGAAATTGACAGGAATACAAGGAAATTGACAGGGAATACAAGGAAATTGACAGGGAATGCAAGATTATAAAAAAGAGTTCCAAACTAATAGGATTTGCATAAGAGACCTAAGGTTAGCTGAGATTGACACAATCAGTGGTAGGTGAAAGATGCACCTGGAGAAAATTAGTCAGTGTGAGAGTGTAAAGATAGAGGTAAAGATAAGTATAGTCATCTGATAGAGATGACGTAGCAATGGAAACAGAAGCCAACAAAACGTTTTTGACTCTTAACACCCTGTAGGACATGGTTCCACACAGTACCACATCATCAAATTGATATGAATCCTTGAACTATACATATACATGGGGAAGTGAACTATTTTTGTGTGAAAATGCTTCAAGCACCTGTGTTTCTTACCTGTAAATTTCGTAATAAATAAGCTGCAAAAACCCGTTTTTAGGCATTTTCTGCTCAATTATTGCAGAACTTGGAATATTTTCAATAGGATGTTAAGAGTTAAACAACACATATAGGCAATGTCAGAGTGGGACTGCTGAACGACTACTGGGAGTGTTTTGTAAGACTGAAATAACATCCTTAGCACTAAACATTATTTTCCAAGACAGCAGTGGTCTTTGAATGGTGAGGAGGTATGGAAGAAATGATTGTGTATGTTGATGGGATGAAGACCATAAGTTTTAAATAGTAAAAACTACTTTAACAACAAGATCATCAGGAACAGATATCAGTGGAAGAGAGTGTGTGAGTGAAACAAATGTCTGGAATAGATCTGTAAGAGGATTTCCACTTATTTTTCTGTTTACTTAAAGAGAATAATCGAATGTTTTCACATTGTTTACAAGTTTTACAGCAATGGCTTTCAAAAGATAAAATACTGTAGATATATCTACATTATATGTGTTTCAGATTTTCTGATTTACACTGAGTTCTGTATAAATATACATTATTTAAATATCTTTTTGGGGGTTGGGGGTTAATGAGATGTCAAATAGTTAAGCTAGATAACTCATTGCTTTTTCAGGAACTGTTAAAACTATATTACATTGTGGGCAATACAGAGTATTGGTAATTACTCAGATTAAAACTATATTACATTGTGTGCAATACAGAGTATTGGTAATTACTCAGAGCTGAAGTAATTCATCTTATAAAGAAAAGAAACTGCTTTGGTATTATTCTAGCTATATTGAAGCTACATGTCTTTCAAGAAATAGTAAATAATAGCCCTAATATATATGTAAAGTCTTCAGTTCTTTAAATAGGAAATTGTACTTGGTGAATAATTATTTTTACCTAACAAGGATGTTGACAACAAAAGCAACCATCACAAGAGTGGTGGTAGAAAAGGTAATAATAATGATACTTCAGGTTTAGAGTGAATATAGGTTTTTAGTTTTTATTTGAAGTTTTAAATTGTTTGAGATTTCCTCAAAGCTATAAGTGGAATATTGTAAATTATAGTAGCATAATTAATGGTGTAAGCATCTGTTCACATGAATTTTGCTATCTGAGACTGAGTAAAGTGGTTTTTATAACAGATGATTATAAAAGATCAGTGAAGAAAGAAATGTCAAAGTGTTGATAATTTTGTAAACCTGGGCCAGAGTTTTGAAGTATACATTAGTGACCAATGTATATTTGACCAACATAGACTAAAAAAATATCTTTTGAAAGGAATCATAGTAATAACACACACTTGTATATTCTAATAATGCTCTCAGTAGCTTTAACTCTTAACGTCCTATAGGACCCAGTTCCACACAGTACCACATCATCAAAATGATATGAATCATTGAACTAACTCCTCAAGTACCTGTTTCTTAACTGTAAATCTATAATAATAAATGCGAATTTCTGTGTGTGTCTCTGCATGGCTTTCTGGCTTATAGACTCAGCCTCCACAAATGGCACATATTTGGAATCAGGATAACCTCGAGAGTGTTTCTATGCTAGTCTGGTCCACTAGCCTGTGGCGCAAATTCGGACCACCCTATAACACCTTTAGTTGTTACGAGCAGCAAAATGCGAACTAAGAAGTAAAACAATGGAAGTAGAAGTATAGAGAGCAAACAAGCTGGATATTGATATAATACAAGCAGTAGTATACTCTGGAGGTGATTGAAATCAAGTTCCTTTGATTTCAATCACCTCCAGAGTATATTGCTGCTCCATTTTGATAAATATGCATGAATTAATATTTTCAGTTCCCGAAATATAACTTTGCAAGATTAAAATTAAACATCGACAAATGATCAGTGAAAGAGCGATGGAAATTTGTTTAACAGAATTCAGTAAAAGTGCAAGGAATGAAAGAACCACAATCATAAATTGTATTGTTCTCCGAGCGGCTTTTTGGCTAGTGTGCAATAAAGTAAACATTTGATCAGATCATAGTAAATTGGGTGCTAACATATTTAATGTAGTGAGCCAAGATATTTTAATTAATTATAATTACACATGTAGTCAGGAGCAAAAAATGATTAGCTTGATAATTAATTCTGGTAAAAAAAGACAGGGGAAACAACTTCCTAATTTAAATTAATTGAAATTAGAATACAGTGGTGAGTGAGTCTGATCTTTGATCGGATCAATTGACTAACATGCAACGTACTAGTCTCATTAAAAGATACTATTAACTCTTAACATCCTGTAAGACCCGGTTCCACATGGTACCACATCTTCAAATTGATATGAATTATTGAGCTATATATATATATATATATATATATGATGAAAGTGAACTATTTTTGTGTGAAAGCACCCCAAGAACCTGTGTTTCTTACCTGTAAATTTCATAATAATTAAGCTGCAAAAACACCATTTTTAGGCATTTTCTGCTCAATCATTACAGGACTTAGAAAATTTTTTTATAGGATGTTAAGAGTTAATTAGGTTAATTCCTCAAATATAACTTAGTAGGCACACTGTATTATAATGTATGAGTCAGATGAGATCAGTTATTGGAAGTTCATGTTTCCAAATGTACTGCATGACTTAGTAGTGAGTCAGACCAGTTCACTAATTCAAACAAGTTTGGTAAAGTGCACATACTAAAGATCAATAACAATTAGGATATGGCAATCTAGCGGTTTTAAAATGAATACTTAGTGTGTATGTCCGTTTGCATGCACACATATATGTTGCATGGCCAGAGTATATGTGTGGCCATGCTCGCTCTATATACACCACTTGGCCTTGTCTGACACATATGAGGCAGGCATGGCCGAGTAGTTAAGAAGTTTGCTTCGCAATCATGAGGTCTCGGGTTCAATACCACTTTGTGGCATCTTGAACAAGTGTTTTTTTTATTATATCCTCAGGTCAACCCAAGCATTGTGAGTGACATTTGGTAGATGGAACCTGTGTGGAACCCTGTCAGATGGACTGTACCTTTTAATTTAAACCAGCCGTGTCACATATTGTCATGCTGATTCAGACTGAGAATTAGGTTAAAGGTAAATGTGTCCATGGAATACTCAGACACTTACATATTAATTTAATGAGTGCAGAGTTCAATTGATCAAACAATTGATCGCACATCATCAAAATCAATGGAGGATCCATCACACACACATGTGTGTATATACATACATATGTCTGTATGTACACTACCATTATCAGCATCATCATCATCATTGTTTTTACATCCGTTTTTTCATGCTGGCATGGGTTGGACAAATTTTGATTTTGGAGCAGTATTCTATGGGCAGATGCCCTTCCTGTCACCACCCCTTACATATTTTTGTAAGTAAGGTATTTTTTCCACAGATCTTTAATCATTGAACACCTAATCTGCCAGCCCATTGTTTTACACGGGATGTAAACAAATGAGCACCGGTATCCAACCGATGTCAACAATGAAGACTTCGTGGAGACAAATGCAAACACATATACATATATATATATATATATATATACACATATATATATATATATATACACACACATACACACAGCAGGCTTCTATACAGTTTCCGTCTACCAATTTTACTCACAAGGCATTGGTCAGCCCGAAGCTATAGTAGAAGACACTTGCCCAAGGTACCACGCAGTGGGATAGATCCTGGAACCACGTGGTTACATATTCAATTATTTGCACCTATACATGTGTATATATATTTATATATTTTTCTGTATGAATGTATATCTTACATGCATATATATATATATATATATATATATAATTAGCAGAATGACCCTCTTCAAAGTATATATACATACATAATATATATATATATATATATATATATGAGGTTTTATTATAAGAGTTTTCTATCTCCTAGATAGTTTGTCAGACAAGGCTAAAGAGTAACTATCTGCCCATGAGTTCTGTTATGCCCGCGGGCTAGCAAGGGTACTTTTTAGGTGTCACCATCACCTGCAATTTGTTGTGTGCTATTGCTAAATAGTCGTTGACCCTACACTGGGTTCATCTGTCCTTTTGACAGGTATTGTTTTTGTCCTGCTGGATTTCTCGTAACCCTCCTCACCAGTCTAGCCCAGCGGAGGTGCTGGTTTAGTTGGTGATGACCGGACGTGGCAATAGGTTGTATTGGGTTACATGTTACCTGAAGTATTCATAAACAGTCTGATGAATAATGACTAACAGCTAACACAAAATAACTGGATGTTATTTTACTACAGTTTCTATCCTACGATCTTTTCAGAAATAGCACAAGTATTTTATTTAAAAAACATTGCTTGTATACAAAAGCTGTAGGCAAGGAAACCAATTTGAAATTATATCAATAAAAAGTGTAGAAAATAAACATTGAGAAGATATTGAAAAAATAGTTTTTATAAATATATTGTTCAGAAAGATAAATACAAATACAAAGAAAAAGAAAAAAATAGGTAAATAAATAAATAAATAATAATGAAAAATAGTTAAAACCTATTTGAAATTTAACATGGATGCTATATGAATCAATAGATAAAAGATTTACACATCAAATCATGAGCCACAATCCCTCTGATGTTGTTGCGTATTTATTCAATAGAGAGATAGAATCACATAGAATATGTTGATAATTTAAACCATTATTTTTTTACATCGGCCAACAATCTTTGGTGAAACTTGTTACAGCAATACCTCACAGTAATACCTGACAGTAATACCTGACAGTAATACCTCACAGTAATACCTCACAGTAATACCTGACAAACTTAGAACAACTGTAACTTCTAGTCTACAGTATACATACAATAGATAATTTTTACAAAGGCAATACATGGCAAATACTAAAACATTAGTATTATTATTATACAGATGTGTGAGGGTGGTCGATTGGCTGAATCGTTAGCGCATCGGACAGAATGCCTTGCAGTATTTGTTCCGGCCTCCTACGCTCTGAGTTCGAACCCCACTGAGGCCAACTTTGCCTTTCATCCATTTGGGGTTGATAAACAAAGTACCAGTCAAGTACTGGGGTCGATTTAATCGACTTACCCCTCCCCTAAAATGTCTGGCCTTGTGCACCAAAGCTCTCTTTATTGGATGGAGCACTGTTGTTGTTGTAATTTATCTCCAGGTCAGCACTGAACGAGAAGATCTATGATCAAATGCTTTCAGCCATGACCATCCCGTCTTTGTTAGTCTACATTATCCAATGTGTAATTGTATTTTTAAGACTGTATAGTGTGATTTGAGAGAAATTTGGTTGCTATTTCTAGCTAGTTGAACGACGACTGCATAAATATTCTCTCGCTGGTACGAGCCCTGCTGTTTATTACAGTAGTGAATGACACCATTCTGCGGTACCAGTTTAAAACAAAGTAACCTCGCAACGTATATTTGGTGATCAGATACGAACTACCGACCTCTTGAATGGCACTTTGGATATGACAGGTTTCAATTTTGTTCGGAAAGATGTTGTCTACTTTGTCATACAGTGTTTTGAAATTAATGGCACAATATGAAATTCTGGACCTTTTCTACCCATTTTGTTAACCAGATAATTTAGGTGTGTCTTATCTTTAGATTATGGTTATGTCAAGCGGATATTAATGTTAATACATGGCAGTATTGCTTCCTAGTAATTCAGTAGAAGGAGATTGCCCTCCAATTTTGTGTACGGAGCTGAAGTGGGAAATAGTTTCGCAGCTGTTTTTAGTGTTACTCTGTTTTTTATGCTGACGAGGTTCAATAAAACCTAAAAAGGTCCGTAGCTGTCACCTTGCCAGATAACAAAATTCAGATTTTCTCCTCAGCGTGTACGTGAATATTTTTGTAAAATAATTTTTTAATTTCTTGAAATTAGTTATTATTGTATTTTGGGAGGGTCATACTGCCAATAAAAACACATGCACTCGTTATGTTTCACTTCAGCTTTATTACCAATCAATTAGATAATTAATCAATTGATCAATTGATTAATCGATTAGTCTGACAAAGTCCTTTCGTAACAGTCTGTGACCTTATCAATAACTATGTGCCCCTCAGGCACCTCCTCCTTCTTAGCACTTATTGCATGTTTACTGTTCGAGAGCCGCTAAGAATTAGCGCTAGATTTTTGTTTTCTTTCTCTAAGAAGGAAATTTCAGTTAATTGAGCATTTTTGCGTGCGTCATTCAGTACATCACCCCCTACCTGTTTTATCTAAATTCATGCCATTAGGCTACTTGAATTATTTCCCTTAGTTCATTATATGCTCTGTTTGTTTATCCGATTGAAAGAGTGACAATGAGGTAGCTTTCTGTTGTATTTAAATGTGTCTGGGGGCTTGAGAATAGTTATACATGTTGTTGCGAGAGAGGAGACAGATTTGAGGCATAAATTGTCCAGATAATCTTTGAACTTAACTAAGTATCTTGGTTCTCGTGTGAGCGGCACAGGATTGTGGTACGGTCCTGTTACTGCAAGTCAGCGATGCAGGTTCCAATTCCCGGATGCGTCATGATATCCGGTTTTATTCTATATCCTAGAGGGGGGTGGTTTCCGTCATGGGGACTTACCCATGAACATAACATTTTTAATGATGACTTAACGACAACCTAAGGATTACGTGAAGATTAATCATGTTTTTGAAGGGTACTGTGTGTATGAATGAGTTATGTTTTTTGTTTCTAATTTTATTGTTTTTATCGTTGTTAATGTTTGTAGGTGCGTGTATCAGTGTCAGTGTATGTGTAAGCTGTTATGATAATGAGAATGTTACTTTGGAAAGTATGTATCTGTTTTTGCTGTTGTTGTTTTTCAATCGACTGCAAGAAGAGTATCTAGAGTCGGTGATGGACTGGTGCAGTTCATGATAAACGTCATTAGCTGCTGGTAAAGTTGTTCCATAGAGTGTTGCTTTTTCTCTTTTCATTGTTGCTTTTGTTATTGGTTTTGTTTATACGGTTGAACTACGTGATTACTGATTGAATAGACTTTCGGACTCCTGTGCCCATAATCGTGAGATGGAAGCCTTTCTGCTGTATCTCTTGAGAAAAAAATTTATATACACCAATTGTCCCATAACCAAGTCAACATTAACACTGTGGTAATCTTTAAATGCTATTCTTACTTGTGAAACATTTGGTATTTTCCTAAAACATGTAATTCTCATCTTCACCATCACCATCACTACCATCAACATATATACTAGTATCAGCATTATCATAATTATCACCATTATGGTAATCTGCACTACTTTCGGTGTATTTTTTACCTTGATTCTATTACTGCTATTGTTGTTACATATTCAAACGTTGTGCTTTATGTATCCAACAGGGGTAGATCGTGTCCGCAAAAATACAGCAATATTTATGCATAATATATTCATCTCGAAAGCCCCTAAAGTAACCGATGCCTTGAGAAACAGTGGGGTTCTATCAATCACTGCCACCAAAGAACTGTCCAAAAGGTAAATGTGAAAACATTACATCATTCACTTTTTATTTACTTGTTTATTTATATGCATATTTATTTACTTAGTTTCCAGAATTAAAGGTGATCACTATTCGATCAATTAGTGTTCCATATAAACGATATATTCTGTGTGTAAGATCATCTAGACGAGCAGTAGTTTTAGAATTGCGTTGTTGTAGTTATCTGGCGTGTTCTCAATGTTCCAGGTGCATACAGCATGCATGATGATAGTTATTTGGTCCATGATTGTTGATTGTAGCTTCAAAGATGTCTGCAAGAGAGACATGAAATCACTGAATATGAATGTCGAAAGTTGGGAAGACATTGCAAGTGATCGCACACACTGGAGGCTGGAACTAAGCAGGGCTTTAAAAAGACGAGAGGAGGGACAGAGTCTTGCTGCTGAAGAAAAACGGACTCGACGAATAAACAACACCGTGACAAGACTGGCAGACACAACCTTCAAAGTAGTTGTTGCAGTCAGGATTGTCACTCTCGTGTGGGCTTCTACAGCTACAGCAGGATCTGCTCTGCCAACAAGACCAAAGCAAGACTTTCCAAGCGCAGATCTATGGTCTCGCGAGACTAACGGAAGCTGACGTTTGTTTGTTGGAGTAGCAGAATCTGTAGAACGCCGGACAAAATGCCTTGCAGTATTTAGTTACTTCCCTTTACGGAATATCATGTTTAATTTTAGAAAATAATTGCCAGAAGCAGATACAGATTATTGACATAACCTTTCCTCGGGAGAAAATATATAAAAAGAAGCATGAGAAAGTGATAGAACATCGGCAGCCAGCCTTTGAAATGCCTGTCAAGAAGAAAGAATACAATGCGAAGGACGTGTTAAATTTAATGGGTCGCTATGGTGGAGAAATAATTGAAGCTGAAGGTAAAATGAGCAAGTTAATTAAAGGAAAAATAATGGGTTAAGAAGTATGTATACAAACGCAGAAGATGTTACTGTGTGAAAGTGAAAGAATGTTGAGAAAAATACTGTCCAGATTTATTAAAACAGGTTAAACTTCCTTTCATATGAGACCGTGGTCTTTTTTATCAGCAAAAGCTGTTGCTTGGCCTGTAGGTGCCTGCTTCTGTAGATTATATAGAAGCAGGGATTTTGATCATAATAAGCTAGAGTGGCACCGCTCCACCACTAATTCGCAGTATTTTGTAGAACGTATATTGCCAGAACCTCAGTCTGTCGAGGATCACCGCCAAGTGTCCTCCGATCTTTAATGACACCACCGTCTATCACTGCTGCCACATTTACCTTCATGTTGCCAAAGACCTAGTCTGGTGCTTTGTCTTCAAAGCCCCTGTATCTATGGCACAACTGTGTTGATATGATGGGAGGCCGGTCCGATTGCAGAGAGATGCCAGTGCCACAGTCTGTTGTAGTCCGCCTTAACACCTTCTCTCAGTGCGTGGAGGGCGGAATTTAAACTCAGAACGTAGAGCAGGAAGGAATACCGCGAGGCATCTCATCCGACGCTCTAACAATTCCGTCAATTCAATGCCCTGGACTGGTACTTTATCCACCTCGAAGGGGGGGAAAGGCAAATATGATCTCAATGGGATTTGAACCCAGAACGCAGAGAGCCGGAACAAACACCGCAAAGCATTCTATCCGACGCTCTAACAGCGCTGCCAATTCGCTGCCTACAATGGACTATTACTAAACATAATAATAATATTAATGAACCATGAAAGGAAATGATAATATTAACTCTTAACATCATATATGACACAGTCCCACACAGTACCACATCATCAAATTGATATGAATCATTGAACTATATATATGGTGAAAGTGAAATATTTTTGTGTGAAAACACCTCAAATGCCTGTTTCATACCTATAAATTTCATAATAAATAAGCAGCAAAAAACACATTTTTAGGCATTTTCTGCTCAATCATTACAGGACTTAGAACATTTTTATCAGGATGTTAATAGTTAATGGCCCACTTTTGATTTTTTTACATTTATCCATGGCCCACGTTTGATTTATTTTATATTTGCCCATGGCCCACATCATCATCATCATCGTCATTTTACATCTGTTTTCCATGCCGGCATGGGTTGGATGGGTGATTTCGCCCCCCCCCCCCAACAATTCTAATTGGAGTCACCACTCTCCTAGATGGGTCGTGGGACCATGTCTCACTTGTAGCTTTCATTTGGCTTGGTTTCTATGGCTGGATGCCCTTCCTATTACCAACCACTCTACAGAGTGTACTGGGTGCATTTTATCGTGGCATCAACACTAGAGAGGTTGCCAAGTCCAAGACATGACTATAGAGCCCTCTCCACCCTGCTGTCTCTGATCGATCGCCAAAACTCTTTACAGACTGCACTGGGTGCATTTATTATGGCATCAGCACTAGAGAGGGTGCCTAGTCTCATGCAGGCTAAAGAGTCCTCTCTACTCTACATAGTCTCCCTTCTGTGAGGACAAATGTGACCTGAGAGTGTAAGATATATAAGATAGGTTATGTATGAGAAGGTGAGAGATGGAAGAGTATGAGTATGGGGGAAAAAGAGGGAAGCTGAGATTGGGATAAAGGACTGAGGAGGCGAGTAGAAGGTGAGAGATGTGTGAGAGGGCATGGGGAGTGGGAGTAGAAGACAGGTTATGCATGAGAGGGAGGGGACAGAGTATGTGAGTATGAAGGGGTGGAAGGGAAGGAAGGAGGGAGTAAGAGTATGGGCGTGATGAGAAAGTAGAGATTACACAGAGAAAAGTAAATAGCAGTAGAAGTGGATGATGGCATAGATATCCATTAAGGATAAGTAGAGTAGAGGGTGGCAGGCAGGTATGTAGGTATGTATATTATATTATATCTTACATATAACAATTTGCCCTTGCAGCTTATAAATTTCAAATATTTACTCGGTAAGCAAAAAGGAATATAAAAATCTGCATGAAGTGTTTATATTTATTTATTCATCCACAGTCAGTTTAATGGCAGGTAATAGTTCTTGGGGAAAAAAGCAACCTTCAGTGTGAAGATTGTAATCTCTCATTGATCTCAGTAAATTTTGGAATGTAAGATGTAGCAGCAATCATCTGCCTCTTCAAATTAATTCCCAAAAGACGATTTCTTTGAGAAGATTTGATGTTTTTCATAGATGAAAAGGAATTTCATTAAATTTGAAAATTGTTTAGAAGATGTCCAAAGCCCACAGAGAACATGTCAATGGCCCACCTGTTGCCGATCCCTGCTCTATGTGGTCACCCAACTTGCTATAAATAGTAGTCAAATCTCCCTCAAATCATACCCTACCATCTTTAAAAAAAAGGAGGACACAAACAGATGAGATGGTTATAGCTGGAATGCCTTTGAGCATAGGTGTGTTCTGCCCAATCAGAGCTGACTTGGGGCTAAACAACAACAACAACCACATTTTCCCCTTTATGCTGAATTAACCCTTGAAAATGCAGACCATTACTAGTTTAATATTTACTGATTATGTCTGATTCATTCTTTTTACCTGTGAGTTTTTTTTTTTGTTACTATTTTTATTTACCCTAATTACAGCTCTGTCAGGTATGTGTGTGACCTATCCTCAATGTCTCTTGATATGGTGTTACCTGTATGATATTATTAACCTTAAGTGCTGTTATATCATTGGCTTTCCTTATTTTAATTGTTGGCTATCCCTTAACCTCCTATCAGATCATAGAATGTGGGGCGAGGGACACTGCGAGGCAGGATTCCATTCCAGTTTAGGTTTTGTGTTAGTAGCCTACTAGTTTTAATTCAGTTTAAGTCTGAGCATTGTTGTTATTATTTTGATTGGTGGTAGAGCACCAGATCAAATGTCTTGTGGTGTTTAGTTGCACCTCTTTGTATTCTGAATTTTAATCCCACCAAGGTCAACTTTGCCTTACATATTTCTAGGGTCAATAAAATAAGTATCAATCATATCCTGGGTCGATTAAATCAACTGTACCCTCCTCTAAAATGTATGCCTTATGTTGATGTTAAAAATTATTATTACATTCTGATTTCAAATCCCACTGAGGTCAACTTTACCTTTCCTTCCGGGGTCAGTAATGTAAAGTACTAGTCAAGTACTGGGTCGATATAATCAACAGAAATAGTTATTCAGCAGTAACACAATTTAGAATAAATTGTTTCTGCTCTTGTAAAAGTTAACTTCAACCCTCAACACCGGAACACTTGATGGGTTTCAGTTCACCCATCTGATGTTTCTTTCCTTCATTTATTTATTATAAACATTTAGAATTAAACTCTCATATCCTTTGGTTCTCAGAAAGAAAAATAAGGTCATGTTGATGAAGGTAATGATATAAATAGGATATCCCATAACTGACAGTCTCATGCTGGGACCCACTGAAGATTTTGACCTCCTGTAGTGTATCTGGGGAAATTCTTCTGAGTTAAACTTGTGGGAGTATTTGAGTTCTGTACTACAAGCTAATGAAACATTTTTTTTTAACAATTATATAGTGGTCTTGCTGTTTACACCCTATCAACCCAGACAGCTGTGATTCCCAAAGGGCTGATGACTTTTAAAACTGTTAAAATAGTTATAACATCTTTAATTACCATGAGGGCAACAAAAAAGAGCAGCAATAATTATAATGATTTTGCTTTTTATTAGGCACAAGGACAGCTTTGTAGAAAAGGAATTATAATCTATTGACTTGAACAACAGTATATTACAGTTCATTTATCAACCTCACCTCAACCTACGAGGGTAAAAGGTGGTATTTGAATGCAGGAACATTAGGCAGCAAACTACATAGTATACAGATACTGTATACTATACTCTTTTACTCTTTTACTTGTTTCAGTCACTTGACTGCGGCCATGCTGGGGCACCGCCTTGGATGTCGATCAGATCGACCCCAGTACTTATTCTATCGGTCTCTATTGCCGAACC
>JAOPJM010130450.1:0-13605 GCA_027124095.1 Muusoctopus leioderma
ATATATATATGTGTGTGTGTGTGTGTGTAGATATACATGTATGTGTACTAGCGCTAACATGTTATCTTAAAGATAGCGGTTTGGCAGTGCTATGGGCTTTGATATATAGAGTATTTAGTGTATATTTTGCATTGGAGTAAGGGGGTAAATGGCGAATACATAATGCCAAGGGAGTAAATGACAGAGGGAGGGTGCAAAATCACTGACGTAGATGATTCCTTTTTAGCTGGAAACATTTATAGTTGTTGTTGTTTAGCTCAGGTCAGACACGATTGAGCAAACCTATGATGAAAGCCTTCAAGTCGTGATTACGCGTCTTTTTGCATATGAGGGATTATATTCTCTAATGTATCCTTCCTTTTTAAGTTGTATATATAATCATATATAAATGTCTCCGTCGTTCAGGATTGACTATGTATTTGCTCCTGAAAGTTCTTCTCCAGGGTGCATCCCTGAGTAAGGTTTATGTAAGACCAGCAGTTGCCCCTGCAGCAAGTCTCCTCTCTTTACGCCACCGATATTGTCCAAGGGAAAGGCAGGGCCGATACAGCTTGGTACTAGTGTCGTCGTAGGCGAACATAGAACGTAAAGAGCCAGAATAGATACCGCAAGGCATCTCGTCCGAAGCTCTAGCAATTCCGCCAATCCACCATCCTGGACTAGTATGTTTTTATTGACCCCCAAGAGGTAAAGTTAATTTTGGCGGGATTCGAATCCAGAACACTGAGAGCTAGAAGAAATGCCGCTCTAATGATTCTACCAATCCAACGCCTTTAATTATTTCTATAATATCAAGTTTCTTTGTATACACAATGCCAGTTATTGTAGGGAAGTCACTTTATTAGACATCAGAATATTACCATTATTTATACGAGCCAACAAAGGAGTCTGTGTGTGGTTGCTTTATCTGCTAGAAATAGCAACCCAATCTCCTTCAGATCATACCCTGATGTCTTAAAAAGTGAAGTACATATTGGATATGTACCTAAAAAGAGAGACATGATGTTGATGGCTGGAATGCCTGTGTTCATAAATCTGCTCGATAGAAGCTGACCTGGGGCTAAACAAAAGCAACAGCAACCGGTAGTCAATCTATTGCTTTTTGGAAGGTTAAAAGCCAAAGTCTTCAAATCCAGTGCGATTTGAACTCAGTATATTAAGGAATAAGACAAAGATATGTGATACATTTGTCACTGAATTTACACACGTGATTGATGGCAATACGAATGTAGTATGACAGATTGCAGGACGAATTCATTGGAAATTAACTTTTTGAAGCTTTCTCATTACCTCTAGCTATGTAGACAATTCTTGTTCCTAGTTTTTCCCGATCAGATTCGTTGATCCAATATTGATCTGGATTTTGAATTTGTTTTCCACTCTCTCGCCAAATGAATTTTTCAGGATTAGTCGGATCAACCATGCCATCAGTATACCATGTGTTTCTGTAAACGAAACAAGAGAGGTTAACATTTTCTATTCAACAACATATTGAGTCATTCTATTTCAAATCATAATCATCTATAAATTATAAAATAATATTTTATTAATTAAGTAACTTATGAGGAAAATTTCGATATACCTATTAATTATATTTCACTCTGTTTCGTGTTTAAGCCTAATTGTAAACATTATAGTCCTAACAGATAAAACAATAAAAATTGTATTGTGTGAATTATAAGAAAATAAAACAAGCTAATAAAACATTCTACAAGAATGAAATAGATAAGTCAGATATAACTAACATGTTCAATATAGTATGCCAAAACATCTTATTTAATTAAAATTACACTTGTAGTGAGGAAACGAAACCATTAGCTTAATTATTAATTCTCATCGCAAAATACAGAGGAGACAACTCCGAAATTTACAAACATTCTTTAGGCGCGGGAAGGGCTGTGTGATTAAGAAGTTCGCTTCGTAACTACGTGGTTTGGGGTTCAGTCCCACTGCGTTGCACCTTGGACAATTGTCTTATATTATAGCCTCGGGCTGATCAATGCCTTGTGAGAGAAATTGGTAGACGGAAACTGTGCAGAAGCCCATCATATATGTATGTATGTATGTATGTATGTGTGCGTGAGTGTATGTCCGTGAGTGTGCGTGAGTGTATGTGCGTGAGTGTATGTCCGTCTGTGTGTTTGTGTTTGCCTTTCTCCGTATCTGTCTTGTTTGTGTATGTCCAGTAAGTTAGCGGTTCAGCTAATAGAGACCGATAGAATGAGTACGAGACTTTAAAAAATAGGTACTGGGGTTGATCTGAGTACGAGACTTTAAAAAATAGGTACTGGGTGCATCCCTGAGTAAGGTTTATGTAACGTTTATAAAATCTGAGTAAGGTTTATAAAATCTGATCGACTAAAAAAAACCTTCAAGGTGCTGCTCCAGCATGGCCGCAGTCCAATGAATGAAACAAGTAAAAGAGTAAAAGAGTATATATATAGTTTCCGAGTTCAATTACGAAAAATATTTATTAAACTTGTTCATTCTGTATTCTTTTATATTATTCGACACATACATAGATTCAATTTCCAACAAATGAAATTAACACGTAGTAAACAAAAATATGAAGAATAATGTATCATATATTTTACGGAACATTTTTCAAATATAAATTTAATTCCTTACCTGCCATAAAACCTAGTTTTCAAGTAGTTCACAATGAATGTGTGTTCCTTTACGTTATTTACGGTCACCAAACTTGCTCCATTTGCCTGAAAGAAATTGAGAAGAGTGTTGTATCTTTTTTTTTAGTTTATAAATCTTACTATTGATGAAATTAGGAAATTAAGATGGTCTTATTATAATTAGTTGCACTAATTGCATATTTAGAAATAGTTGCAAAAGGTTTTTGTGACAAGAAGTAGAAATAAAATCAATTGATTCGATTTTAGTGCATGTTTCCTAAATATTCGTTTCTTTCTTGTATGAAATATTTATCCATTAAGTGTATCTGGAATGCTGATCTCACTAAAACATTGTCAAATTCAAATTTTAATTACCTTTCCTTAAGGATACAGAGGTCACTTCTCATTGATAAAATACAAAATAGAGAAAGGTTACGAATATCATGGCACGTTATAGTTTGCTTGATCGTTTACAAAGATATTCACTAAATGTCACTAAATCTCTGCTTAGGGTTCTAAGAAAATAATGACTACTTTAAGAAAGTTATTTACCAAAAGAGTTTGTATTCTGTTACACTATCTTTTTCTCGTCTGGATAGCTCTAATGAAATCTATGTTTAGATATTTTATAGGCTAACAGCATTCACAGAAATCTATAATTGAAATATAGTATAAACTATGTAAAAGTGATAAAGTGACCACTTCGTTCCTTTGTTTGTTCCTGGTCGATTTTTATAACAACCACTCATGTTCTCAACAACTGTTATATATTGCGAAGCTCAATGAGTAATTGTCCTTAGTTCAACAGCGGCTGGCAAAGTGAACGTCACTGAAACATATAGAGTCCCACGAAGTAACTTGTGGTAAATATTCCATATTTTCTTTCTGTGGTATATTTGAAGTCCATTTTTCCGTTTGTTTAATTCACCTAGGCATACAATCATAGCACCGATGAACGGCTGAGTCATTGTGCACTCTCATAGATGAAATACCTTACTTAGATGTACTAAAATTGTACTGTCTAGGTTTATGTGCGTCTATCTACTCACCATGTAGTTTCTGGCATGTATTTCAGCATCCCAGCGTATTATATTCCCCCAGTAGAGCATTCTGAAGATATTTTTTACTACCATTCTAAGCATCAACTATCTATTGAGTCGTTATACACTGTCAGTGACTATTTGACTCGCTTAGATGAACTAAAGTTTTACTGCCTAGGTTCATGTGCGTCTTTCTACTTACTAAACTATATTAATGCTTATTCGTTTTTCATGCAAAACAATATTATTTTTCATTTAAATCCTTTACTCCTTTACATTCTCTAAAGTTTTATTTCACAGATTATTTACCAAGTGATGTGTAGCTGCTGTGAAGACTAAGAATAGCTTTGTTTTTCTTGATTCTTCCTGACTATAATTTGTTCTCAGCTACAACCTTTCCAAGGGGATCATTAAGAAAATGTCTTTTCAAACAATGCTAAAATCTTTAACAAGGCCATTAATATCTGTTATATGCACTTGTTTCTTGGAAACATTCATCAAACCATCTCCATCAAAATTGTAGCCACCACTTCTGAATTTCGATTCTTGTCAATCACTAAATTTAAAGTTAACTCGTTTACCTGTTGGTCTGTCTACAGCCCTTTTAACAGTATCAAACATTAACGAGTGCTTGCCATCCCCGATACCCCTGCTAAAGCTTTGTCGTTCTTAGCATGCACATAGTTTACATTTTAATACTTTTGAAGCTACAATACTCGAATGTGTTCATTTCAAAAGTTACTCTCAAATAATTTGTGAAATAATTAACTCTTATCCGGACATAGTAATCCAACTATTTTTTAACCCAGTTCTACCACCCAAGTCATCTATTTTGGAATTGGTAAATAACCTGCTTTATAACCTCTCTCCTATCTAAAATTATTGTGCATTTATTCTAAGATCAAATATTTCTAGTGTGATGAAGAAGGTTACTGATTATACAAACAATCCTTTGCTTATATCGATAACGTCTACGGCATTTGGAAATAATTAAAAAGTGAACTTCTAATTTTACTCCATCTCTTTGCAATCTTTGCTGGATTCACATTGCTTGCATTCATTGTCTAGAAGTATTTGAACTTCCTTAAAGCCTTATGTTGATGATCCTTTTTTCGTATCAACTAAAGCATTTTCTAAAGATGACTCATCCAATTAACTTCTCTGTTTTCATTACTAACTTTGCGTTCACCATAATAGCATACAGAAATTGTAACTATTTTATTTCAATGGAGTAAGAACTCCATTTGGTATTATTGTTAATATCAAATAGCTACATACATCTTTAATATATTATATCTAGACCAACGAATCAGATTCCATTTTAGAGCCAATATGACGTTACTAAGCCATTGTAATACACCCAGGGCTGATTAGAGGGTGGGGCAGGTGAAGCGGTGCCCTGGGGCCCATGGGTGATCTGGGGGCCCATGAATAATGCTTCAAAAATGTTGAAATTAGTATGTTATGCTAAACCAGGGATCGGAGAACAGAGATAAATAACCCCCAAATTGGGGGAAAAATTAAACGTTCTGGAGTAATGCAAGTGACATGAAAGATAATTTTCTCAGATCCACAGTCATGTTTATTTAATCATGAAACGAAGTAGTGATTTTGTTGCTTGACACTTTGTGCTGATATTTTATTTAGTATACTTTCATTTTGCTTTGAATATCACCTGTTCGTCTTTTTTTGTTTGAAAGCTTATACTTTTTTCTTGATTATTACATTAGTTCAATGTCAGGAACGAACAGTGATTGAAATGGTGGTACGGGTGGGTATTGTGTATATCTACTTCTCAATTGACTTGGTCTTTTAATGTGCTGAACTGAAAGTGAGGAAATGTACATGAGTATGTATATGTAACTGTATATATATATATGAATGCTTGTATGTATATGTGTATGTAATTATGTGTGGGTGTAATTGTGTGTTTGAATATAGGTTCCCACCCTACCTTCTGTCCCTTTGCGTCTGATCCACTATACTTTAATATACTGTTATCGTAACTGAATCTGCATGTGTGATTCTTCATAACCAGATATTGTTCATGTCCACCTCCATCAACACAATACTTTGATATGTCATCCTGGCTGTATGTGTGTGGTTCTATGAGCAGTTATTCTTACCGAACTTCTTTACCGCCCTCTATTCACTCTACAATATATCAATCTATCATCGAAACTGTATCTCTATATTTATAATTGTATTGTATCAAATACTTTACATATCTGCCTTCCTGTCCGATTGACCATTCTCATTTTTCACCTCACCTCTTTTCTTCTCACCCTCCCATTCTATCCCTCTTGCTTAGCTACCTTCCAACCAAATTAACCCGTCAACTTCAGTTTTATTTCCTTATTTGCTCACTCTCACACGAAGAACCAAAGCAACAAAACGTTACATTCTACACTTCTTACAAGCAAAAACACTTTCCTATTCTTCTGAACTTTATATTGACTGGTTTTTACCGACGCAGACTATTCCAAATTTCTAAGAAATCCAAGAAACCATTTAGAAATTATTACCATAATAAATAATAAGGTATGTAAACATGTTTATATTGTTTTTAAAAATTGAAATTAAAAGAAAATAAGTACTGATATATATATTTCCTAATAATTAATTATTACTAAAGTTGAATTTAGTTAAAATTTCGGTGATAATGGAGAATGGCATACCCAATTAATTACGAAATGTCTTTGTTATTGTATATTTTTGTTCTTTAAATACTATCAATTACTGAATATTTTCCTTGTGTGATCCTTAAATATAATGGTCCACTTTCACTTTGTCAAACTGCAGCTAGTATCATTTCGTTCGCCGGCCTACGAAGAATTTGGTTTCTTTAGACATCGTGCTGCAGCCAGCTTATTTGTCATAGGCCTGGATTATTTTGCGTTGCTGAGTAAAGTGGCTTTCACGTGGAGATGTTCTCAATATGATATGGGCTCTCACAACAGAATTTAAAACCTTTCTGGTAGATCAAAAATATGCCCTTGAAGATAAATTGAGTAATTCCATTTGGGTGGCACATTTATCATATTTAGCTGGTATATTTGGGCATGTCAATGCGTTGAGCAAGGGAAAACATCAATATCATTTTAGCAAGAGTAAAATTTACAGCATTTGGATCAAAGCTACCGTACTGGAATCATAAAGTAGATCAAAACAAGATAGCCACTTTCCAAACCTAGCAGAGATTTTAGAAGATTGTGAAGATATCAGTTTTGGTGACATAAAGGAGTCAGTTATAAAGCATCTTATCAAACTCAAGCAGTGGTTCTCTGATTATTTTCCAGAGCTTGATTCACATATTGTCAGTTAGCCTGTGAATCCCTTTAACTGTAAAATCGCTGATATGTCTGAAGGTTTGACAGAGGAACTTTTTGAACTTCGATCCATCTGTGAAGCACTCATGGAAGTTCAGTACAAGGCAGATCTCTCATTATTTTTGGATGTTAAAAGCTGCAAATGCTTTCAAAACTGTACGTGTGGAAGTGATACAAATACTGCTAGTCTATAAACGATATGCTTTTTAATACAATTCTTTTCAGTAAGAATTTTATATGTTCAATCATTTCAGTACAATGCATAAGCAGGGTCCTGGAGCACAAAAGCGGTGAAAGAAAAGCTAGAGATGAAGGAGAACAGACAGGAAAGTTGTCATTATTTGATATGAGCATTACTTCTATAAAGTTAAGTGATGAATATTTATCCACAGATGATGAACCATCTATTCAAGAACAAACTAAAAGCAAAACTATTTCATCTAAACCTCAAAGGGAAACTCTTGATCATGAACCTTCTATAATTCCCAGAGAATTCACACCTGAAAGTGAACAGAATACCACTAACTTAAAACTAAGCTATGCAAAAGAAAGCATCAATGACACACGCGAGGGATTTTATATAGAGAATTTAATACAAAGAAGTGCAGAAAGCATTGAAAATGTGTGCGGAAGGGACATATTCCCTTGCCCAAAATATTTCTAAGCGATTGTAAGCAGTAATATTTTCCATTTGACATCTTTGCACACTGCAATAACAACGGTGAAATGACTGAGAGATATTGGCTAGTGAGAAGTGTCAAGAAACAAGCCATATTTTGTTTACTATGTCGGTTCTTTGGAAAAGGCGGATATAAGGCATCAGCTTGACAACAAAGAATGGATGGGCTACCACAGAAAAATGGCGAAAACTATGTGACAGAATGACTGAGCATGAACACAGTAACCAGCATAAATTGAAATATGTATCATAGAGAGAGCTCGAACAAAGAATACATTCAAACAGATCAAGGGAACATTTTCTGCATAAACAAATTGTAGCAGAAGAGGCTAACTGGATTAATATTTTACATCGTCTAATTGACATTAATTTATTTTTAGGTGAAAGGGGACTAGCATGGCGTGATACCTGATATCATTGGTCTGGTTGAACTTGTTTATCTCATTGGGATCTCGTACTTGCAACCCATGTCAGGAAGGCCAGAAAAAGCCAGAAAAAGGAGAAAGGTTGCAAGCACATTATTTGTCAGCTGAATCACAAAATGAATTTATTTATTTTTGCTCCGATCTCGTTTTGAAACACTTACTTTCTGAAAGATCAAAAGCAAAACAATAGTTGATGCCACACCTGATTCCGCACATATCGAACAGACAATATTTATCATACGATATCTTCAAAGTATAGATTGTGAATTTAAGATTCAAGAGAGATTTCTATCTTTTGAAGGCTGTTGTGAGAAAACTGGTTATGAGATTACACAACTGATAAAGGAAAAATTGAGTAAAAATTGCATTCTCATGAAAGATTGCAGGGGTCAGGGATATGATAATGGTTCCGATATGGCAGCCAAGTACAAGGGAGTATAGAGGATATTACTTAATGAAAACCCTCTCACTATTTCCTCACGATGTAGATGCCATACATTAAATTTGTGTGGCACAGATTCAGCAGAGTGTTGTACTGAAGCAGTTATCTTTTTCAAAATTATTGAAAGTGTCTATAATATATTTTCCTATAGTCCAAAAAGTTGGCAAATTCTTCTGATACACACAGGCTGTCAATCGTTGCAACGTATGTCAACTACTCAGTGGCCAGCTATAATAGATTGTGTGAAATCATTCGCATCAAATCTCAATGGTATCAAATTGGCCCTGCAGGATGTTCTGAAACTTAACCTGATGCGAAAGACCAGAAGTGAAGTAATAGGAGCCATTAAATACGTGTCCTCTATCAGATACACACTCATGTCATCCCTTTGGTTCAAACTTCTTGCTTCCATTAACACCTGCAACATGGTATTACAAGCAAGAGATGCCACTGTTGATACTGAAGGGGGAACCGTTGAAATGTTCATTGACAATCTGCAGAAACTGTGAGATGAACTTAACACTCTGCCAACAGAATCAAAACATGTCACTAACAGTTTGCAAATTGAAATTAAACTGCAAGCAAATGAGAGAAAGCGAAATAAATTTTTCCATGAGAACCAGTCCAGTGATGAAAACCAGATAAAGGATCCTGACACATGTGCATAATCATTATTTGGGACATCTGTTTTTATGTCATTGTCGATTCTGTCATTGGTGGTTTAACAAGATTTGAAGCTGCAAAGAAAATTTCTGGTACTTTTTCATTCCTCTGGCAACATCTGTTTATATCGGGAAATCTTTTGACTACAAAGTGCATGTGATTAGCAGAAATGTACAATGACAATGAACTTTCGAATGAGTTAATCAACATGAAAACTATGGTATACTGTGGTAACTTTGGAGAACTACAACTTAAACCCATAGATTTACTCAACAAAACATATAAATAGAAGTTGGAAAACATCCTTCCAACCTTTGTGCACCACTCCGGATTTTTCTCACGATGCCTACAGTGGTAGTCTCAACAGAACGTTCATTCAGTAAGCTTAAACTGATAAAGAACTATCTCAGATCAAACATGTCACAAGGTCGTCTGGTGGCCTTACCTCAACTCGGTATCGAATCGGAACTTTGTCGAAATATTGATTTCAAATGTATTATACAAAAGTGTGCACACAAGAACGCATGCAAAACACTTCCGAAAAGTGAAAAGCCAGTTAGTCATACTATGATCTTTGGTAATATATAAATAATTAAAATTACGCCGTTTTGGTTTTAATAATTAGTGGAGAGGGCTCTAAAATAGTCTCGCCTGAGTATAAATCTTTCTCTCGACGGCCCTGAATAAACCATACAGTGCGTGTGTTCTGTTATTTCGCACTTAATTACAACGGCGTCGAGAGTTGAATTTTGATAGCCCAAAGATTACTTTCCTTAGAAATAGCAGTTTCGCGCATCTTTTAATTACTCCCCATCCTAAACCAATTTTTTCTCCTTCGACTTCACTTTAGGCAGTGTATACAATGTTTTATCTTCAGTGTTTTCTTAAAGACAAAACATTAACGTCTTTATTATTCAAAACCAAAGTTAATTAAACTAATATCACATCCCCACCACCCATCTTCAATGGCAGCAAGTTGACTATGCAATAGTAGAACACGTTATTAATGTTATATTACAAAAGCATCTTGTTACTAAGAGTAAGGGGGAGACGTTAAAGTATACATATTGTTTAAATATTTATTATGTTCAGAGAAATATGCGTTAATCTATACTTATTTATCTTGTGTGTGTATGTTGGATTCAAATGATCCTAATCAGAAGTCTTTATCAATTGTTGATTAATACTGTTGGTTTCATAGGATGTGATAATGTAAACTGTTATATTCATACAGTTCCAACAGCATTAGCGACAAAAGGAAAGTGAAAACATCGTGACTGAGAATTGAAACCGTGTTATATTATAAAATATGTTCTACACAAACTTACCTCTCCGTTCGGGCTTTATCCATGAATATTAACTATTTGATAAAACAATTAATCTGATAGAATAGTTGAAGTTGAAGCTAATTACTTTTTTTGTTATAGTTTGGAACTCGGTTAATACAAATGAAAATCTTCAGAAACCATTTCAATATAATGATTACTATTTTTTTTTTTTTTTTTTAATTTGTTAAACGCTCTTGTTGCTATTATTGTGATATTCATCACTTTGTTTAGAAGTTGTCTCTGTCTCGAAGATAAAGCGTCGTGCCTGGTCCTATTATCTAAAACTTATTACCGCGCACAAATATAAGACGATATTGAGTCACGTTTTCAATAGGAAACACAAATTGTTATTAGTTTCATTTGTCTGATAGTCTGCAAATTATATTACTACACGTCTAGGAAGACTTCATAAATAAAGTCGCTTATAGAATAATAATTTGTTTAACTGATGTTTTAAAAAAGAATAATCTGAAATAGCATGTTTCGAAAGAATTGATAGAACAAAGCATGAGAAATGCAGCTCTATATTAACTATTAAGGAACCGCGTGTGTGTGTGTGTGTGTGTGTGTGTGTGTGTGTATAAATACACACACAGGGTTCTTTAGTAGTTAATATAGAGCTGCATTTCTGATGCTTTGTTCTATCAATTCTTTTGAAACATGCTATTTCATTTAAATTTCAGAAAAAACATTATTATTCTATAATCGACGTATATCTTTGCGTCTACGAAACTTAAAGTAATGCGGGACAATGTCACGCTGTTAATGCACACACACACACACACACGTATATATATATATATGTGTGTGTGTGTGTGTGTGTGTGTGTTTGTCTATATATAATACGGCTAATAAATTGGTGTTATAATATATATATCACACACATATATATATATATATATATATATATGCACTACATGTTCCTCCTTTTTACTATAAGTATTTGTCCCTGTAATACTGACTGGCAAGCGGTTTAGACTTCACCATGCTGAGGAGATCCAATAAGATCGAAACGCGTCCATGGTTGTCACCGCTTGCCAATACAGATCCGACTGTCCTTCTTCCCTAGCACGAGAAATAATATTTATTTTTTAAATAAAAAATAGTCTTTCTAATATTTAGAAAGGAAAGTAACAGGCGCACTAATGCTATGGGTGGTGCAGTTTATGCCTACCGGAGCACTATAATTTATGACTGTTTCGTTAGTTTGCAGTGCTGAATTAAAATCTTCCTATTCTTGTTCCCATGAAGGCATAATCTTGTAATAGAGTACGCGTCCTTTATTAGCGATAGTTTCACCAAAATCTTTCCTGTATAATTCTGAATATATTACTCATCTGATACGTTAACTTCTTTCAGATGTGTCAAGACTACAAAGTCTTGATATTCCAATTTCCGATCGTGATGATTCTTCTATCAAGAAATATCACGGTTAAGAGTGTCGCATTTATTATCTATACTTTAGTGAATACAGTTGGCTCGATAGTCAATTCTACACGTATGAAGAGATATTAGTTGAAGTAATTATGTAATTAATGTATGTAGGAAAACTGAGTCAGGCAGAGCCATTTTCACTCCAATCCCGTGACTGATATCCTTCATTTACGTTATTATCCTTTAACACAGACAAGAAATTGTGAAATATTTCAATAAGTGTTCCTATGCCTCATCTGATCCATGATGCTTTGTTAACATTACATCCTCAATATCATTCAGCCTGTCAAGTGAAGTGGCCTAACATGAATCCATGAGAAAATATAACAGTAGCGTTAACTTTGCTGTAATAATAAAATAGCTACGCAAGAAAGCTACCAGCTCAATCTTCATCAGTGTCAACAAGAGAGATCACGCACCGCGGAGCTGTTTTTATGTTAACATGCAGTGAAGATGGTCAAAACATTTGCTAACGTCCATGCGTTTAAATGTATTTTAATATTGATTTCTTACATAGCACAAGGCCTCACATTTGGGGGAGAGGTATAATCGATTATATCAACTCCAGTACTTGACTGGTACTTTATTTTATCGATCCTGGAAGGAGGAAAGGCAAAGTTGACCTCAGCGGGATTTGAACTCAAAACTTAAAGGGCCGTAACTAAATATCGTAATACGTTTTGTCCGGCAGTTTAACGATCCTGCCAACCACCCACCACCATTGATATTTTTAAAATGAATCGACCGTAACCACAGGCACGAAAAAATACAAGATTTCTCTGTGACCGTAACCTGTAATATTTGGCGACTGGGAAGTTTGGAAGGTGTTGTTCCAAATTTGTAACGTATGTATCGTAAATATCAATGATACGATGACATTCTAAGAGAGAAAAACATTCGTCATTTATAAAACTTTATTATTCAATTCAATTTACCATCAAACCAATCGGAATCTTCCGAAATTCTTTTGCCTTTTCTCATTTCGGAAGCAAATTCTGCAGCAACTACGATCAGGTTTATTTTGTCTGTGCGCTCTTTGTGATACGAAAGTATAGTCAGAGAATTTAATCTGTCTTGACCGAATACATGTCTTTAATCATTTTCCTAGAGAAAATGTTCATTCAGTCGTAGCAGATGTTGCAGTAATTACCAGTAAAAGTTGGCAAATTCTACAAATCTCATCCCAACTCAAATTTTCTTTCTGAAAGGATAATGAATTCTGTGTTGTTGCTGCCAGAAAGAAATCGGAACAATCACTAATCTATGCTATACTAGTGATGCGGCTGGAGTAGACGGAGATAACAAGAACTCACTAACATTGTGTAATACTTGAACAACGCGGCTGCAGCGTAAAAATGAAGATCAATGATGAAAAAACAAAGCTTCAATGTATAAGGCATCAGAAGTAAAATTGAAGTGAACTACCAAAATATCAAAGTTGTATTCAGTTTCAAATACCTGGGGCCGAAAATAACAGACGTAAGGACCAAACCTTAAGTGATTGTAAGAATAGCCCAGAAAATGGTAGCATTAATGAGATTATAACCCCTATGGAATATCCACAGAATATCAGTCAGTTCCAATCTCTCTCTCTCTCTCTCTCTCTCTCTCTCTCTCTCTCTCTCTCTCTCTCTCTCT